>VDFB02389614.1:0-84298 GCA_007258455.2 Sequoia sempervirens
ATACTCTTTTAGATGTTGTGAGAGTTTTCTAACCTATATATTTTTTGAGGAAGCTTTTTATGAAGTAAAACAAGCATTTAAAGAAAAGGAAAGTGAGATTTATGATGTTTTAAAAACCTTGTCAAAGACGAAGAAATTTTCATAACCCATCCTAACCTCAACGAAGGAAAGTTGTGCGGACTGAAGGAAATAATATTTTAAGTGGACTTAGGTAAGGTTTTGAACCTTTTCAAGTCTCGACTTAGTTCTATAAGCATTTTGAAAGTATGATCATATTAGGTACATTACAGAGTTTGGAAATTGGCATCAAGTGGCCTACTTGTCAGGAATTTAATGTTGTCAAAGCCAAAGTGGGCGAAACAAATACTTGATCATTAGTGAATTAAGGTGTTTTTTTAGCGCAATTATTCTTATTTTCAAGGAAAGAGTTGAAGTCCCAGAAGTGAAGGGAAGTAGAGATACAAGCGACGTTTGAAAGAGTAATTTAGCTGGAATTGGTGGCATAATACTAGGTGAGTAACCTTCCCAAATCTTTTCCTGGTGATAGAAGGTTAATGTTCCTACCAAAGAGAAATGCTGCTAGATTTTTATCTTTGGATTAGAAGAGAAAATTTGAGATAGCATGAAGTTCAAATATCTCGTATATGAGCACTTGTCTAATTTAGATAGTTCATTACTAGAGATAGGAGATACAAGATTAGTCCATACTAATCTTGGAGAGTTTTGGGAAAGAATTTGCAAACCAAAGAGGGCTCCTATCACTCAGATATTGGTAAAGAGTGATTTATTGGAAGCTGTTGCTTTCTTAGTGGTTGTATAATGTACACACCTTGTATTGGAGTGCATAACTCACTACAACCCTAAAACTAGGGAAATTTGGATCCAAGACAACTTGTTGATAATTTTATATAGGGTTACTATTAGAGGGTGCTTCCAATTACCTGAAAGAGGTGTATGTTGAATTTGATTTCACCCTGTCACAGTGCCTCTTTTCAGAAAAGAAGGGTTAGTATTAGAATATTATTGCAAAAGAATGGTTTGATCCCCCAAAGAAAAGAAAGTCCCAACTACCTAAAAAGATGCATAAGTCTCATTTCAAAGATGAAATTTTGGATATTATTGTGTTGCTACATAGAATAAGAGGAAGTATGAATGCACATGATTTTGAAGAATGAATATTCTTCTTCGTTCAAGTATTAACGTTGGGACATAATATTTGGATTGGGAATTTTTAATTAGTGACCAGTTGCATGAAATGATATGTAATTTTTCTATGAATAGATGTTTTTATGTCATCCTATCTCTTTTATGCCTTGGCTTGTACCAGACCATGGATATAATTGAATCTTGTGGAGGATTATGATGATCAAATTTAAAATTATAATTATTATCCTAATTTGCAGCTTGAAAGGAGTTACAAGAATTTATCAAGGGTAAATGATCTATTTACTATGAATTTGGTTAGGGAGATACAAGGTGATTTAGGCCAGAGGGTGTCTCTTGAAGCCTTCCAGTTGATTACTAAATATGACAGTCTCTTTATTCAATTTTAGAGGTTTACATACTTAAGGGTTGGTGGGTTTGATAGGTTTCCCCTTAAGTTGCCTAGGTATGTGGGAGACAAATTTATATTAATAGAGGTATGCCATCAAGTTACAGAAGTGAATAAAAGGTGTGTGGAAAGGAAGAAGGTGGGTGTTCCCTTACCTATCGGCTTGGGGTATTATCAATATAAATCCTAGTCCAATGCCCTCAACCTAGGGAAAGATATTGCAAAATATACTTTTCCCACTTATGAAAGAAGATTTTCATTTGATAGTAAACAAATTGTAAGAAATAACCTTCATCTCGGTCCTGCCTTTTACCATGCGCCACACCTAGAATATTACTGGGCTGATTTTGTTGATAATAGTGAAGTAAGGAAGAGAGATTGGATGAGGCTTACTTTAGGAAAAAATTTCAATTTCAAACTAGGATGGAATATAAAAGGAGTTGAGGATGATGCTTATGATTTGATGGACCCTATTTATGTCAACAAGGCATAAATGTATCCCCTACAACCAATTGATTGGAATAGTAGAGAAATAAAAGATTTAAATGCTAGGACTATAGTAGTCTTAAGGAGAACTCAAATGTGGCTTAGTAAGAAGGGAGAAAATACAAAGGCTCCACCAAATGAAAAGAGAGGATTTGGAGAAAAAAATAGCACTAGTCATGCAAGTGCAACCCCTTTTGTATCAATACCACCACCAAAAAAAATTATATCATTTCCAAGTGATAGTGGAGATGGAGAAGATCCTCCTGAGAAGAACTAAGTGCTTGAGAAAACATATAGTGAAGGGCCTCTCCTTGACATTATAATTGAAGAGAAGACAAAAAAAGGGACTGAGCAACA
Organism: Sequoia sempervirens; assembly: GCA_007258455.2. Taxonomy (NCBI): domain Eukaryota; kingdom Viridiplantae; phylum Streptophyta; class Pinopsida; order Cupressales; family Cupressaceae; genus Sequoia; species Sequoia sempervirens. Next base: position 2,396 of record VDFB02389614.1, read on the forward strand.
ACAAGGAGGTGAACAAAGGCAAGAAAATGAAAGAGAAAATGTGGAGATTCATGAAGAAGAATCTATCCAATCTCAAGATGTGAAAGAGGGAAACACAAAAGGGAAAAGTGAAACAAGGACTCCTCCTCTCAATAGGGCTCTTCATTTTTCTATACCTGGGACTTCTTGGAGTCTAGATGCTACCTTTTCCCCTCCTTCCTAGCTAGAAAAATCCCTTTCTCGAAAGAGGAAAATAGTACCCATCAATTTTCCAAAGGAATATATAATTGGGAATTTTTTTTAGAAAACTCCTAAAGCTAAGAAGTTAAAAACTACTTCTAGGTTAATGGAAGATGAGATCTCTGGGCATCTATTTATGGAAATTGCACAACCGTCAGTACAAAAGGATCTTGATTAGGCTACAATAGATGATTATAACATAGCTAAAGTGGATTTAGGTCCACCTAGTAGGGATGGGGATGTTCATAATTTTCAATTCATGACCTCTATGCTAGTAGAGAGAACAAATAAGGATAAGCGGGATAAAGATAAACTGAAGGAAGTGGTATAACTTCTCTCCAATTTCTGCAATATATTGACAAACCCTTCTCCATAGCCTCTTAGTCAGGAGAGCCCTACTTTTTATCCCAAATCCATAGATAGAACAGAAATAATGAGTAAAATTTAGAGGGATAGCTACTATGGTAAGGTTGTTCAGGAGTGAGTACCCGAAGTTAAAGAAAATGGACCTCCTTTAATTGAAAAGGTGAAGAAGGTTTATGATGAATTTTTACTATTAAGAAACTTAGTTAAATCAAAGTTGGTTAATTGTAAATAGGAGGAGGCACATTGGATACAAATCAATCATGAGTTAGCTGAGATTATTACAATTGGTATGGAGAAAGCTACCTCAGAGAAGATTATCTCATCTAAAGATGACTCCTGAGTTGTTATGTGGAAAAAGGGCATAGAATGGGAGATTTATATCATACAACAAAACCTTATGGAATAGAACAAGTTGATGAAGGAATGTAACCACCTTAGCAATAATTTTGATAAAATATTCTCTAATTTCGGATGCCAAATAATGAAGGCTGAAAACAGAGGTCTTTCCACAATTGGCGAGCTAAAAGATGGATTCTTTAAAGTAGTTGATACTTTGTTAGGGGAACAGGTGTTTGAAAAGGAAATATTAAATAAGTTGGCTAGGATTAATTCTATGTTATCTTGGAATGAGGGTTCTCCTGACCTTATAGCACGCAATATGGAGCCCATTCATGTCACTAAGGCTACATGGAAATTGAGAACAAATAATGTTATCATTCTGCAATAGGCCGAGATTCCCATCATCATACAAGCACTAAAATATTATAAAGTATGTGTGGTACCCACTCAACAAAATCCATCCATAGAAGAATCCTCTACCAATATACATGCACAACCTCCTTAGTAATGAGTGTCTTTTTAATTTCTCTAGCAATTGCTTTTACTATTTATATTATGATCAACTTCATGCTCACAATTCTTTCAATAATCAGTTTCTTTTAGTTATTTCAAGATTCCAGTGACAATACTTTTAAAACTATAAATATGTTTCATTTGGACATTGCAAGGTTCCAATTTTTTTATCCCCCTTGTACTGTGATGCACAAGAGATAATTGATGTAAATTGAAGGACCAGTTTTGTAGTTTTGGTTATTTTGTTGTAGATGTTTATTGTTTGTGAGTAGTAAATTTTGAATGAAATGCTTAATGCTTATGAATAAGTCTGTGAGCTTTGATAGGTGTTATATATATTCCTTCCCTATGAGGATTTTCTATTCTTTGGTGTTTCTTTCATGTATCTTGAGTGAATGTTGAAATTGTAGTGAGTCGAGTCAACTTACTATTGATAGTATGATCTGTGAATCATGATATTGATAGTTTTCCCATTTAATTTTCAACTTAGTTAATATCCCATATCTACCTGGCATATCCTTTTATAGATTATTGAAAAATCCCCAATAGGTAGTGGTATAATCTTGCTCACGTTGGAAATTCTTCATGTGTTGTTTAATTTGTGTTGCAACCAGAGATAATTTGTCCCATATTTTACCTTTAAACCTAGGTAACTCATTCAAAAAGAAGAAAGAAAGACATGATTAGGGAACCAAGCCTAAGGTTATACTTGGTTTCTTTTTTCTTCTTCAAAAGTCCCATCAATTATTCCCTCAACAATCCCCATAGATCAAAATTGACATTTTCTTTTATCATTTGATAAGCAGTGTGAATTGCAGTGGCAGAGACAAATTATTCCTTGTCGATGAAGTTGATTTTGTATGCAATACCAATTGAAGCATAAAAGACATTGTGATCAATAATATCTTTCACCACCAAGGCCCTTTTTTCAAATTTAGCACTTATGAGTTCTATAACTATATCATTCTTTATAGATTTTAACACAAGCATGGGTCCTGGAGTCACACAAACTAGTAACTACCCTAATAACATCCCTAGTGATCAAGTAGGGTTTTTTGGGCCAAATGAAATTATCATGAATGTAGTTCAAAATGATTCTTACCCATTCCTCATTTTTTTTAGAAGTCTGGAAAATCTTTCTAGGTATCTAACCCTTTCATAGCAATGTTTACATATTTTGGCTTATATCCTCCATTTTCATTCAACATCTCTTTCCGAACCACTTCAAAGGATGGAGTGTGATCAATTTCATTCAATTGTGTATGTATGTAGATACATGTATCTTCACAATGCACAACAACCATTGGAAATTTTGAAAATGCACCATCTTTGGCCACTTCAATTGCTTTGAATGGACATTTTTTTATATAGGCCTTGGTCTTTTAGAAATATCAACAACAACAGGTGTAGCCATGGTTTTATTTCTTGATACTAGGGTTTATATGCAAATATAGAGAAATACCTTTGAACATCATTGTCAGGGTTTGCGCGAAGTTTTTTGGACACTTCCTCCAACTCCTTAGCTCTTGCACTCACTTGAGATAGTTTGAAATGATATCATTTTGATCAAAATGAGCTAGATATACCCAATACTTACCCTAGTTGCTCCACAATAAATATGTTTGTGTATTTAGAAGCTTTTATAGTCTATGACATTACAACAATACATAAGACTTTAGGATGCTTCCACAGAAAGGGTATTTTCTCCAAAAACATGACCAATCAAGTTTGTATCACAATTTACCAATATGTTGAAGATTTTAGCATCTCAAGTATTTCATGGGTATGATAAATTTTGCAATTTGCAACTCCCCCTGAGATAGTGCTTCTTCTTTAGTTACCAAAAAAATTATTTGCACCAAAATGAGGTACAAATTCATTCTCCACTTTCACATTCTTCCTTCTTCTGCCAAATCTTGTTCATCTTTTTCTTCTATTGACTAACAACAAGCTTTCTTTGGGGAGCAAAAAACCTCCCATTTTTGTAGAATCTTGCAATGTGTCCTTGTTTGTTGTAATTTTAGCAAATGATACTAGTTTGTGGAGCATAATTTCATTTTCTCACATTGGATCTACACTCAAAAAAATTATGACCAAACTTGTTGCATGAGTAACAATATCCATAGAAGGATTGAGAGGGCATATCATGATTTTTCCTTATTACTTTACTTCTGCATTCATTTTTCTTGTGGCCAAATTTATTGCAAGCATAGTACTAACCTCTGAATGATAGAGAGTTCATAGTGTTGTACCTTCAAAGCTTGAAATATTTTTGACTCATTTTTATTTTGCATTCAACTACTTTATGGCCAAACTTGTTACTAGTGTAAAACAGTTACCATTGAACATGGAAGGAGCATCTTGATTTGGAGTGGGCTTTTTAAAGTTCATATTTTTTCTCCAGATAGGAATGAAAACACCTTATTTCTTTCTATCATGATTTTTCTTTGCATCTCTGGAGGATGTCTCCTTTGTTTTAGGTTTTACTTCTGCTCTAAAGTTATCATACAAATTTGTAGATGCCTTGAACATAGGACTTTTCCCCTTTTCAAAGCCAATTCTAGTTTTCTCTTTAGAGGGATTTTGAGAATTAATTAGTTCATCAATAATTTCAAAGCCTCCTTTCAATTTCAAAACTTTATCAATTTTCTCCTTTTCCTTTTCAATTTATTTTCTTAGAGTAACAATTTCTTCCTCAAGTTTTGAGCATTCAACATTTTTATCTTGAAGCTTGGTATTCAAGTAGTTTTCGATTCTTTTTTCTTCCTCAATCTTAATTTTTAAGTCAGAGATCACAACTTCTACTTCCTTTAATTTATTTCCTTCTTCTGTTTGATCTTTTAGTTTGTTGATTTCTTCTTTTGATTCTTTTTCCTTTGCTTTCAATTTGTCGATTGTCTCTTTGGATTTTTCCAATATACATTCATATTTGATATTTTGCAGTGTTGGTTCATCCATATCCTCAAGATCAGACTTAAGTTCACCTTCAAAATCAATTTCACATTCTTTTGGATTGATGTACTAGCCTTCAGGTTCCATTGATTCTAGGTCTAGTTTTCTGATGAACATATCATTGATTTTTGCAATAGACTCCCTACATTCAAGAGTAGGATCTACCTTAGCTGTTAGGATTATTCAAGGAACTTGGATCTAATACCAATTGTTGATCACAAGGAAATGTTGATAAGGGGGGTTGAATCAACATACATTAAAACTAAGTTATTTCATTTGCAAATAACACATCTCATCACATGAACTGAAAGAATACCAGAATGGAAAACATGTGCCACACTATAACACTAGGATTTTTATGTGGAAAACTCAATGAGGGAAAAACCACGATGAGAGTTCAACTCACAATGTAAAAGATCACTACTTAATATGAATTACAAAAGAGTTTTAAGGATCACTACCTATTGACTTGCAAACATTGAAGAAGAGACAAATTCAAGAGCAATATATAGAGGACTCGATGACTCACTTTCTCAGAGTAGGGTACATGAATATTATAAAATTAAACTAAGATTGAACTAGTGAAGATGATGCATCTAACTTATGTTGATATTTTAGTTCCTTTTTTACACTTTCACATCATCATATAGATTTCAAACACTTCATATTATCATTCTGCTTATCTCGCATTACTCACACACACTATTACCACTTCACAAATGCTTTTTCCTTCTATAAATATCCTTCACAACTATACAAAAATTCTTGACTAAGTTGGATTTATAATGACCATTAAATGAAAATACTTAATATTGCATAGGTTGGCTTCAAACATATACACAATTAAGTAATATTATTTATAGAACAACACACATTTTGTTGAGGCTTAAGAGCATTTACACACATCCTCCAAAATAATGTTGACTGAACAGGATCAACCACAAATGAAGAAAGCAAGTCATGTAAGCCCAAATAGACATGTATCATCAACACTATTATTGCTTGACTTCACACCATGGGGAGATACCGAGAACACCATGCAGATCAAGATATGAACAATGTATGTAATATGCAATATACCTACAACCTATTTTAGAAATATTTGAGCATTAAATGTTGACATAGCTGAAGAAGAATATTGAAATTGCATAAATAGAGCATTCTAGATCAATTGTAACACATTTTTAATTGAACATTACGCTTGTAGAACTCAAACACACTTGATACTATTAGATACTACATATTGATCACTATTAATCATATCCTCAAATCTGCAAGACCAACCCTTCATCTCCAAAGGAATGCGAAGAGTTTTAACCAACCTATTGCACTATTAAGACATAGACTGAAACACTGTCAGCTATAACTTTGACTACAGAAGGTGTGAAAACTTGATTTTCTAGATATAAGATCTTCAAAAAATGGTTATTATTATATTTGAACCACAAGACATAATCTTGCATAGCGGATGGATGCGAACCAAAAAAATCATGATACATCCTTAAGATATACAAAATTAGTGCCTTATCCAAACTTCTATAACTTATCTCATCATGTGGTACTTTAAATTTGAATGATATCAAGGTATACATATTTTAGACACATTAGGACATGAGTATCATCCTCTGCACCATGTATAGATCACCATTCTTCCTTATACTACCTTGCAACCTACCTCAACACATAACAACTAACTCCAAAGTATGTACATACTTCAACAATACATTTGACATCAATGATAGGCCAAAATAGGGTTGACATCAATGAAAACACTTATTTCCAACAAGTATTTTTCAATGATAGTGTGCATTATAGGGATGTTCTCATGTATAGGCACACTAGTTTTCATGATGTTTGTTTGAGCTTATTCTCTAATTGTTGCAATGCTATAATTAGAGGGTGATTTGGTACTATTTTGTGCAAGTTTAAGAAAGTAAGAGTTGGAATCCTTAGAAATAAGGGCACAATTTTACTAGACAATGAGGGATCTTGTTGTATTTCCAAAAGTTTTTCCTGATCTTTAAAATCTACATCTTATCTTGTTTGACCATATCATCTTCTTCATAAATACTTTCCAACTTTTTCCAAATTTCTTTAGCAGTTTCTAGATTCATAACTTTCACTAATTCAAAATTTTTAAGACTACTCAAGAGAGCATACATTGGTTTACTATTTCTTTCATAGGATTTGAGTTTAGCTTCAGTGCTCATACCATTTGTAGGCATAGTATATCCATTCTGAACTGGTTTCCAGACATCATATCCTAGATAATCCATAAATCCTTCCATCCTTTTTTCCAAAATGCACAGTTTGTTAAATCAAATATAGGGATCTCCTTCTTGTGCACCATCCCAAATCTACCTTAAGTGGTTAAGCTTTTTTCCAAGGAACCTTGCTTTGGTACCATTATTGAATGCACAAGACAACTGAGAGGGGGGGTGAATCAGTTGTACCTTAAAAATTCAAAACCCTTATACACATTCAAATCCACATTCATTCATTAAACCCTTAAATATGTTATAATGATTTATCATAAAAATAAAATAGCAGAAACTGAAACACAACAACACCATACTCAAGAGAACACTATATTTACATGGAAAACCCAACAAGGGAAAAACTATGTCGAGGATTATCTCACAATGTAAGTAATATCAACACCGAATACAATAGGGCTCACTGCACAAAGAAAGAAAGGCTCACTGCTAGAATAGAAAAGAAGATAGAGAAGAAATGTTACATAGAGAAAGGAATCTCCATGCAACGAAGAATCCACCACAATGTCATCAACACCTTTGTAACATGTTTGTAGAATTGTAGCCACCTTCTACTCATTGCATTGAGTAGAATAACACATGAAAGCTCGCACTACACTTCTCATTTTCACACTCTAACACTCTTCAATTCACATCTATCTCATCTATTTCACCATCCCTCAACAAATCAACTCTTATTTATACCATCCTCAACCTTGAAACTCTTCTCTAAGGTTGGCTATGTACATCAACCATGCAAATTCAAATTAGGTCAATGCAAAAACACTTATGTGGTGGGTAGAAGTGAAATAAAACCACATCACACCTTATGTGGGACCCAAATCAACAACACCACTCATCCACATGCTTCTATATACAATAATCATTCACTACAATTAGTGTAAACACTAGGTCAGTCGTTACCTGTGAAACACCATTAAAATTTTAAGTACATGCTTCCTCAAACCCAAGGATGACTTACAAACCACACAAAATTCTTGGAAATGATCTAGAATATTCCATGAACACCCTAAAATCCAACAAACTCATTTGCAACAACTTCCATCTAAAGAATGTACACACCCAGTACACTCAAATAGCTCTGCTATATACTGTTACTTGAGAAACTAACTTTTGGAGCATCAAAACTCAAACCACCTTGAATGAACAAAGATACTAACACAGTAAACACTCCTTCAAAACTACAAGACCTGAAACCACACTATGGAGAAATGTGGAGCAAAGAAATTTCTCCTAGACACCTCTACAATGCACAACTCACACATTAATGAAGATAACTTATTTTGTACAATATTACAACACACCAAATCTTAAATACAACACCTTTGAATACCTCTCACCAGCATATCCAAATATCATAGGCAGATCTTCAACCCAAAAGAAATGCGGAGCAAAATCATAATACACTTCTGTAACCCAAAACACCATTGTAACACATTGTTTCCTCTTTTTATCAATTTTTCCCAAAAGCACTTGGAAAAAAAGCACCAAAGACACATCCTCATCATCTTCAACACTTCCCAACTACAACATAGTAACTCAACCACATATCCATAGACAAAATCTTATCAAAACAACACTAGAGGTTGACACTAGTAGCTTTACTAATGACAACATAATGCAACTAATCAAAACATCAACTTCTCACACTCTTGCAACGATCTCATCCAACAATAGATATAAATGTAAACATAGGATCATTGACATAAATGACAACACGAACTACTCATACTTGCAATAATGGGGTGTAAGTGGAGGTTGCCTATGTGATGTAGATAAGGGTTTGTTTCAAGGTTGGACTTAGAAGAGCTATGCTAGATATATTTGGACAAAGGTTTGACATTTATGGTGTTGGTTTGATGGGAGATATGAAAACCTCCAAAACTCAAAGTTTAAGCTAGACCTCCATTTGATATGGTGTTAAAGGATGGTCTTTAATTGCACTAGACTAATGAATCTAAGAAAGGGGATGATGGTGAGTTTACCAACTTAGGGGTAGATGAGACCACTAAGGTAGTTTTCCTACAATTTTATGCTAATTCAACTATGCACTTAAAAATGAGTGTTTTCCAAGAAAAAGCTATATTGGGAGATAGGATGGGAGATCTAAGAAATATTTATTACTGATATTGGTTGCTAGTGGTTTTTATTTTTGTTGATTTTGATGTCATTTTTAATCCAAAATATAAAGAGATATAAATTTAAAAGTCCAAGATGAAGAAGTATGAAATGAAGGTGAAAATTTTGTTTTCTCTATGGATGATGGATGATGGTTATAGGTCTGCTACAACATAGGTCTTAGATCCTAGTTTGAATTTTTGTTAAATTTTGGAGATTAGAATTTCAAGGATTTTGGAAAATTTATTTGACAATCAAATATGTCACATTATATTTAAAAAGCATTGTTGTAATTATCAATCACATCAAAGGATATCGAAAGTGTTGTACTGCCCTCTATCAGAAGTGAAAAAATATGGTAAAAGAATCAACCTAGGCAAAACATCACTCTGTTAATCAAAGGCATCGATTGGTTGCAAAAGCATCATTGTGTAAAACCTAGGGTTTAGACTGACATAGAGAAATTTTGGTCAAAAGTGTTAATAAAAAATCATCGATGTCTGAATCAAACAAATCATTATGTTTTTTGGAAACAACATCGAGTTGCTAACAAAAACACCATAGAATTATCAAAATCGTCACAATGACAATAAAAGTATCACTGTAACATAGAAGTGTGATTCTGCAATTGAACCTAAAATAAGGTTTTGGACTGATTTGACTATTTTGAAGACTGATTTTGATTTTTTTATCTGGCAAGGGATATCACACAATAGGGAATAACATATAAAACTGGCTCCAAGGTGTATTTCATATATTTTTGTGAGTTTAATGAAAACACACTATAATGGCTATTCATTGGCCTTTACAAGGAAACACATCAAGTAACATAGCCTAATTAATAGTAAAAGGTGTATTGACTTAGTGGAGGTCCACCCACCGAAGAATAATACCTTTAAATGAATGAATAACTAGGGTATGCTAAGGTCATGTACCACCTTAATGCCCTTTACCTTGGAAGGATAAGGTCCTAACAAGGAATATATGTCACCTCAAAAAGAGAAGAGTATATGGTGAGTAAATTTGGGCATGATACTATAGCCTGCACCACACTAAGCCAATGATTGGTGGTCTTAAAGGTTTCTAAAAGCAAGTTTCAGTATTTTCATGAATAGTAGGCCCATTCAGGGATGCCCAAGTTGAGGGGGGTCTACCCTTTTCTCTTCACCTATCCATGTCTCAATGGACCAAGGGTTGCAGTGCTTATACAACACTAGGCACACCTTGAGGTACAAATTTCATTCTCCCCCTTTTATATACCCTACCAATAAACATGGTTGAGGTCATCCTTGAGTTGATGAAATCTCTAAGAATTCTTCCTACTAAATTAAATGAAAGATACTAGGATATCTAATTCTCAAGATTGCACATGGCGCAAGAGAAGAGCATACTTTGCTAGTATTTCATTAGGTGTACAAAACATGTGAAAAATATTGGTGTTTTTTTATCTCCAAGATCACACATAGTGTAAGGAGAGAGCATACACACCAATAACCTACCAAACACGACAAATAATTCTTTAATTAAAACCTAAATTCAAATGTGAATATTCTAAAAATTAAAATATTTAAAATTATTTTCCCTACATAAAATGCATCAATAGTTTGTCTTATTTTGTCTTCTCCCAATATTTTCCAAGGTTGCATAGATATATTAGTTCTAGAAAAACTCAACAAGTGTTAGGGTTAGTAAAAAATCCAAGAATTGAAATCAAACACATCACTAGAAAAATCAAAAGCGTCACTATAAATAGCAAATGTATTGTTATACCTTTTAGAAGCATCAATGTGTATCAATAGTGTCAATATGCAACATTACATGCATTGTTTTAATTTTAAACGTTTCGCTATAAATTCAAATGCATCATTGTAGATCAAATGCATTACTACAAGAATCTTACGTGTCGTAACCTATAGACCTACAAAGATAGAACAAGTAAAAGCAAAGAATCATGGTTCAAAAGCATCTTCATTCATTGCAAAAGTGTCACTGGACAATCAGTTGTGTCAATGTGCATTTTAGAAGTGTTGATCTATGTCAAAAAGTGTCTTTGTAACCTACAACTTGAGAAAAACTGAATTTGATGTCAAATTAGGGACGTGTGTCCCACTGGACATTCTAGAATGCGAATAGGGATAAATGAGAAGGCCAATCAAGAGGGTAAATAACACAAGGGTTAGTTCAAATCATAAACCAATACCCAATTAAATAAATTACACCCATTACCGAAGAAGTGGTAAGCTAGCATTGAATAGAATAAAAAATAAATAAATAAATAAACTAAATCAAACCCCACTTTTACCTCAACCAAGAATGCAAGTCCTTACTCTATTATTAAATTATGCTTTGAGATGTTGGATTGCTCATGCTTACATAAACCCAATTGTGAAAAATATCAAAAGATGGATGAATTTGCTTGAATTTCCTTAATGGAGGTCAATTTGCAAATAAGAGAGGTTCCTTGAATGAAAGGTGAAGGATTGTTTTGCACATTTTAGGATATTTGATCAATGGCAGAGATTGAAAGATGATATCAATGGTGGAGAGTGAATTAAGGGGTGAGGATTCATGCATGAAGAGGAAAGGTTTAGTTAATTGAATATCTTCCCTAGAATTTAGGAAGATATTTTGAGATATTTTAGAGGGAAGGTATTTTTAAATTTGAATTTAAATTTTGGAATATTCCTTTTGGAGGGAATGTACAACTAAATGAATTTAATTCATTTAGTTGCACATTCATTTAATTATGGATGAAAAACTAGTAAATTAAATAATTAAGAAATTATTTAATTATGTGGGATGAGAAGAATTATTATTTATAAATTATTTAATTAAGCAGGTTGGTGCAGGAGCACCAAGGCCATTTTTGGGTATATAGGGTAATAAAGTGAATTTTGGTGTTTTGAGTCTCTAAAGTCATGTAATAAGGCCATAATAGTCCATTATTTATGTTTTGAGTCATTTTGAATTCATTTGACCCATAATGTAAAAAGTTGCAAAAATTGCCAAAAGTTGTCATGGCAAAATTGCAAAGGTGCAAATTAGGAAGGTGAAGAGTCATTTTGGTTTGGGAAAGTTTACAAGTTAGTTGTGTTTGTTGGAAAGTTGTTTTATTGATGTAAAAATATTAAATACATTATGTATGGTCGAATAGAGGATTGGTTGTTCATTTTTGAAGAAGAAATCCATAAAGACTCTCTTTTCTATGTAATTTTCTGCAAATTTGTTGCTCCCAACAATTGTACGGGTCCATACAGTACAACAAGGGTCCAAAGGTTTATGAAATTTTTAAAGGCCTAAGTTAGCTTTAGTTTGGCGCTGGAGTGAGGGATTTTCATAAAGTTTCAAGCATTTTATTTGATTTTTGTTGTAGGCAGGTCTATATACCCTATTTTAGGGGTTTTGAAGTTATAAAATGAATTAGTGCCTCATTCCACCTATTGTTTCTACTTTGGTTCGGTGGAATGGGCACAAATAAAGTAGGTTTAGGTGTAGGTTCAGGTTTTTAGCATTGGTAAAGGCATCTAAAGGAGATGTCAATGTTGCCCTAGTGAAATTATGCAGTTTTTGGCTTAAAAATGCATGGCTAGAAGTGGTAGTTGGAGGAAATTGCTTAGTGTATGGCTGTAAGATGTTTGTTTTAGCATGAGCAGGTTAGATTGAAGTTTTTGAAGCTTTGTAAGGGCATTTGGAGGTGAGTTGAATGATTTTGGAATAATGCCCTAGTTGACAATACTGTGCATTTGAGTGAAATTTGGTGGTTAAGGGTAGGAAAGTGTATTAAAACTTTGGGGCAGCAAAATCTGAAGGTTGTTTAAGCATGTGAAGGTCATTTTAAGCATTTTTTATGCTTTGGCAAGGCATGATAAGTTGTGGAAGTAATATTTTCAATAAACCCTCCATAAACTTGCTAAAAATGAGGGCTTTGTTGTACGAGGAATTAGTGAGCGGTTCTTTGGAAAATAGTTGTAGATTTGGAGGTTTTGTGGAATGTTAAAGGACTATCCAAAGGTTTTTGGGGTTGGAAAATAGTTTAGAGTGAACTTTCTTTATAAAATTGACCTATTTGGAGGTCTAAGACATCATAGCGACAATTGTTTGGAAGATATGTTACAAAAGAGTGATATGAGATTTTGAAGTATGTTGGTATTGGGGAAAATGGGTATCTAAAAAGATATTTGGTTAGTGGGTTTGATGTCAGGTTTTTGAGATATGGTTAGGAAACCTCTGTTGTTGACCTACTAAGGAAAACTAGTTGAAATTGTGAAGAGTGATGAGATAAGCTTTTAAAGGTTGCAAAGTTATTTCTAAATGATTAAATTGTGATTGGTTATTGAATTCCTCCCTGCTCTGCATCAATTGGTATTAGAGCATAGGTATCAGATTCTTTGAGGGTGATAGGTGAGAAGTTGAAGAGTCAAAATGCCTCCTAAGGGTAACAATGTGGCTAGGAAGATGCAAGAAATGGAAGAGAAGACTGAGAGAGAAATTAGAAAGTTGAAAGAACTACAAAATAGATTGGTAGCAAGACTGGAAAGTGTTGAAACAGGGCAGAAGAGAGGTGTGGTTGTAAGTGATGGACTCTGAAGAAGAAGAGGATGAAGAGTATGAAGATGTGGAAGAAGAGTTGGATCCTAAAGTGCAAAAGATGACAAGGCTACTGAAGGAAGTAAAGGGAAATAAACATAAGGTAAAAACTGATTTTGCTATGTATGAAGGTAATATTAATGATGAAAAATTGCTAGATTCGATTGCAGCCTTGGACAACTACTTTGAATGTGAGGAAGTACCTAATGAAGAGAAGGTGAAGATAGAAAAAACCAAATTGAAGGGGCATGCACTAGTTTGGTGGGATTATGAACAAGCTGAAAGGAGAAGAAAAGGTAAGTCAAGAATTGTTTCTTGGGACAAAATGGTAGCTAAATTGAAAGGTAAGTTTTTTCCAAGTGATTATGCAATACAAATGTCTAAAAAGCTTCAAGATTTGAAACAAAGGAAAATGGATGCTAAGACTCATACTAATGAATTTTATAAGTTGAACATAAGAGCAGGTCACATGGTTGATGATGTAGAAAAGGTGGCTAAATATTTTAGTGAGCTAAGATTTAACATCTAGGATGAGTTGAGTTTGCACATTCCAAGGACAATTGAAGAATGCTACCAAATGGAAATAAGGGTTGAAGAGAAACTCAAAAGAAGGCAAGATAAACAAATAAGAGGAAGAGGCAGCAACTCAAGAGGAAGAGGCACATTTAACACTCCAAGGCAGCCACAAGAAAATCAAGAAAACTCAAGTGAGGTGCATGAACAAGTTGTTGATCAAAGGGGTGGCTTTAGAGGTTCTAGGGGAAGATATGGTGGAGGTAGAATTTCAAATATATTTTCAAGAAGGTATTACAATTGTAATCAGTTTGGGCATCCAACTTATAAGGGTCCTAAAAAGCAAAGCTCTACTTCAAGTGGTGGTGAAAGAAGGAGCCTGTTGGTGCATGAAGATGATTGTGAAAGTGTAAACTCTCCAAATCTCATTGTTGCTCCAAAAGTTGGGGAGTCATTGATGGTGAGAAGAACATTACTCCAAGCTTCCAAGGAGAAGGAGATGGCTCAAAGAAGACAATTGTTTAGGATCACCTGCAAATGCAAAGGTAAGGTATGTAAGGTAGTGATAGATTTTGGTTCTACAGATAACATGGTGTCAAGTGAAATGGTTGATAAGTTGAAGTTAGAAAGAATACCTCATGAAACACCATATAGAGCATCTTGGGTGAATGACAATCAGTCAATCTTGGTGAATGAACAAGTTTTAGTTGAGTTTCAAATTGGTGGATATAAGGATAGGGTTCTTTGTGATGTTTTACCAATAGATTGTTGCCATCTACTCCTTGGAAGACCATGGCAATTTGATAGGCACTCACTTTATGATGGAAGGAATAACACATATCAGATTGAAAAGGATAGTATTACTTTCACACTAACACCATTGTAGAAGGATGAAAAATCAAAGGGCAAGGCAACACAAGTGATTATGTTTGACAAGAAGGGGTCTATGAAAAGAGAGAAAGACAAAAATGAAGGATGTGTAGCCACTTCAAGGCTTGAGAATTTGAAGAGTGATGCAATGATGCAAAAAAGAGTTGATAAGTTGGTGACAGAGAAGGTCAAGGATGAATTGACCATGAAGGTGTAAGATTGCTTAGCAAAGTTTGATGGGATTGTGATAGGGAAAGTAATTTTCCCTTTGAAGGCAAAAGGGGTGAAGGGGAAGTCTAATACTATCAAAATAGATACTTGTAAGTCTGATGGTATAGTGGTATTTGAGGCATAAAGTTCAGGGATAGTGGTGAAGTCAAAAGGTGGAGTGGAGCAAGATGAATGGAAAGGACAAGTGAATGGGTTTTGGTATGTTTCAAGAGGGAAAGAGTAGAAATTTAGAGATAGTGTTGGAAATGGATTGGTTGTAGGTTCCAAGGCAAGTTCTACATCAGTCTCAGATAATGGAAAGGTCAGAGGACACTCAATGGATTAGTTTGCAAGGATGGAGTAGTATGAAGGTGGCAAACAACCCAAGAGTAGAAAGGATGGTATAAGTTTGTAGTATTTGAATCAGGTGAAAAGAGTACTAGAAAAAGGAGCATTCAAAGGTCAAGGAGATGCTGTAAAGAAGCAAGGTTCAAGGCAGTATAGTCCTCATGGGACATGAGTCTTTTTTTCAGGCCGGTTGTATGGTGCACGAGCACCAAGGTCATTTTTGGGTATATAGGGTCATAAAGTGAATTTTAGTGTTTTGAGTCTCTAAAGTCATGTAATAAGGCCATAATAGGAAATTCTTGATGTTTTGAGTCATTTTGAGTTCATTTGACCCATAATGTAAAAAGTTGCAAAAATTGCCAAAAGTTGTCATGGCAAAATTGCAAAGGTGCAAATTAGGAAGGTGAAGAGTCATTTTGGTTTGGGGAAGTTTAAAAGTTAGTTGTATTGATTGGACAGTTGTGTTATTGATGTAAAAATCTTAAATACATGATGTATGGTCGAATAGAGGATTGGTTGTTCATATTTGAAGAAGAAATCAATAAAGACTCTCTTTTCTATAATTTTCTGCAAATTTGCTACTCCCAACAATTGTATAGGTCGGTATAGTACAAAAAGGGTCCAAAGGCTTATGAAATTGTTAGAGGCCTAAGTTAGCTTTAGTTTGGCGCTAGAGTGAGGGAGTTTCATAAAGTTTTAAGCATTTTATCTGATTTTTGTTGTAGGCAGGTCAATACCCTGTTTTAGGGTTTTGAAGTTATAAAATGAATTAGTGCCTAATTCCACCTATTGTTTCTACTATGGTTTGGTGGAATGGGCACCAATAAAGTAGGTTTAGGTGTAGGTGCAATTTTTTAGCATTGGGAAAGGCATTTGAAGGAGATGTCAATGCTGCCCTAGTGAAATTCTGTAGTTTTTGGCTTAAAAATGCATGGCTAGAAGTGGTAGTTGGAGGAAATTGCTTAGTGTATGGATGGAAGATGTTTGTTTTAGCATGATTAGGTATATATTGAAGTTTTTGAAGCTTTGGAAGGGCAGTTGGAGGTGAGTTGAGTGATTTGATGCCCTAGTTGACAATATTGTGCATTTGAGTGAAATTTGGTGGTTAAGGGTAGGAAAGTGTATTGAAACTTTGGGGCAGAAAAATATGAAGGTTATTTAAGCATGTGTAGGTCATTTTAAGCATGTTTGATGCTTTGGAAAGGCATGATAAGTTGTGGAAGTAAGATTTTCAATAAACCCTCCATAAACTTGCTAAAAATGAGGGTTTTGCTGTATAAGGACTTAGTGAGCGGTTCTTTGGAAAATAGTTGTAGATTTGAAGGTTTTGTGAACTGTTAAAGGACTTTCCAAAGGTTTTTGGGTTGGTAGATAATTTAGAGTGCACTTGCTTTGTAAAATTGACTTATTTGGAGGTCTAGGACAGCGCGATAGTAGCTGTTTGGAAGATATGTTACAAAAGAGTGATATGAGATTTTGAAGTATGTTAGTATTGGGGAAAATGGGTATCTAAAAATATATTTGGTTAGTGTGTTTGATGTCAGGTTTGTGAGATATGGTCAAGAAACCTTTGTTGTTGACCTACTATGAAAAACTAGTTGAAATTGTGAAGAGTGATGAGATAAGCTTTTAAAGATTGCAAAGTTGTTTCTAAAGGCTTAAATTGTGATTGGTTATTGAATGCCTCCTTGCTCTACATCATGGGTTTACAAAAAATTAGAAATTAATTAAATATTCAAAATCACTAAATTAAAGTGTGAAGAGGAAAATTTGAAAATTAATTAAATAATTTAAAATTATTTAATTAAGGTAAAAATAAAGGAAAAATGATGAATTAATCAGAATTATTCAATTAATAGAGGAAAATAGTTAGTTTAATCGAATAATTAAAAATGTTTAATTAAAAGTGATGAAATAGGGAATAATGAGTGAAATGATGAAAACTGGTGAAGTATAGGAATATGTGATGCGTTAGACAACTTTAGGTGTCTACAAATAGTTTGATTGATGAAGAGTATTCCTTCGTCACTATTAGAATTTATTGGATTAGGATATCAAAATCTTGTAATAATATTTTCATAAATAAATTTTACTATTGTCTTTATGGTATTATAGTGTCTTTTAATTTATGCTTTTTTTTGCATTTGATTAGGTAGTGAATACTTATTATAATGAAGTGTCTTAGATTTTTAGGTAGGTTGATTGATAGGCCTTATGGAGTCAACTAACCACTTTTTGAAACATGTCGTACCCAATACTAGTTGAGTGTGATTTTATCTGTTGTGGTTGGTCTACTAGGTCTTCAATTTATCTCATAATTGCAACAATATATTTTAGCCTCCAAGATTGGGTATACCCACCAAATTATAGCTAATATTTTTTTCTTATAGTTTTATTTCTTGATTTATTTCCTCTATAAATGCATTAATGTGTTTCTTACAATATTTGTCTTCTTTTATGAACCAACACTACTTTTTCAGAAAAAAATATATATCTCCATAGAATACATAGTTCTCAACTTATGATATTCTATGGTTAGTGTTGGAAGGTTGTTTGTCATTGAGAAGATTGTTGGCAACATGAGAACGAGCATATATAGTGTTGTCATTGATGTCAAAATTGATATATAGTTGTTTGATGAGCTTGAGTGATTATGGTGATGGCAATCCATTATATAGGTGTAAGATTTTTGATTTGGAGAAAAATAGATGTGTTGGATATTTTCTAAGTCCCAAAGTATAGTTTTTAGTGTACAATGAACTAGTTTTGAGGTCTGCATTGCTCCACCATGAAGAATCAAGTTATGTGGTTCTAAGGAAATTTTGGTGTATGTTGGAGGAATCCAAATCCAAAGTTTCATGTCTTGATGTCCTCTCGTGTCGAAGATAATGATGGCAAAGTATCAGATTCGACAGTGACAATGTTACTGATGCAGATTACATGATTGGAATGCTCTGCATTCCACCACAAAAGAATATTTGGTTATGTGGCTTTGTGGGAGCACTTACAGGTGTTAGAAGTATGAGTGGTCCAATTGGGAAGTGTTTTGGTAGTTTGTACGTTGTGTTGTGGAAGAACATATGGTTCATGTCAACATTATTTGTTATTCAGTGCCGACCTAAAGAGTTCAAGGTTGTGCAAAGTTAAAATATGAATTAAGAAAACTTAAGGGAGTAATTATAGGTCCCTGACAACCTATTTTGATGTGCTACAAGTTTTGAGGTGTGTATGATTGGATCTCGAGCTGAAAGGTTGTTATAATATATGTTTCATCTAAATAGGCTAACCTAATTGATGTTGTAGGTGTTTGTGGATGTAATGCACATAAATATTTGTAAGATAATTTAGTGTTGTAATGGGTTGAGAAAGTGGTGATGCAAATTCCTAAGTAGAGTATATGAATGTGATGCGAAGAAAAGTAGAGTGGGTGTAAGTGTTAATAATTATGAAGTGATATTGAGTTTTAATGGAACTATCTCCAACATATTTTACTAGATGCATTGTATCAGTTCAAATCTTGGTAGTGAGCCACCCTTTCTTCTTTCTCTCGTATTCTCTAGATAGTGAGTCCTCCAGATAGTGAGTCCACCTAGTAGTGAGCCATTCTATAATATCTTATAACCGATTATAATATATTGTGAGCTAATCCTCACCATGGTTTTTTCCTTGGGTTTTCCATGTAAATATAGTGTTCTTGTGTTATGTGATGTGATGCATGATTTAATTGTCTCTTTCCATTTCTAAAAGTTGAATGAAATGTATTGAATACATGTTTAAGTGGTTTTAGAGAATATTAATTCACCCCCTCCACTCTCAGTATTCTGGGTGTTCAGCAATTGGTATCAGATCTTGGTTCTTTAGAAGAGGCTTAATTGCTTGAGGAAGATCTTGGAGGTTGAACACATGGCTACTAGGAGATATCCTACTTCTCCAGAAGAAATTCCTGTGGTAGGATTCACTGTTCAGAAGATTGTATAGTTGATATTTATGGAGAACCCAGATTGTCCCTTGATGATCTGTAAAGAACTAAATTTGAGAATAGAGATCTAAAAGAAAATATTAAGGAAGCAGATGAATGCATCAAAAACTTGAGGGAGTAAATCAAGAATTTCAGAGAAATACACAAAGAGGTTAATGAGTAGTTGAAGAAATCAAATGAAATGATCGCTTGTCTGAAAGTGAAAGTTGAAGAAGGAAAAAGAGTTGAAGAATGTTTGAATGACAAATTGAAAAGTAAATTTATAGAATGTTCAAGATTTAAATAAGAAGTTGTGACCTTGAGATCAACTCTGGAGAAAGTAAAATTTCAAGAAGACAAATTCAAGAAGATCTCTATCATGCTTGATGAAATGATTACAAATAAAAAGGATTCCAAGGATAAAGGAGGATTATGGTTTTAAAAAGGAGAAAGTTGAAAAGCAACTCAAACACCAAATACTGAAAAGAAGAACAATGAACAAAATAAGATCAAAGAAAATAAAAGTAATAGAAAGAAAGTTTGAAATCAAAGGGAAAACTTCAACAGACCACCTTTTAGACAACCAAATGCATAAAGGTACTCATATTTTAATGGTTACTACTATTCTTGCAATAGATTTGGACATAAATCTAAAGAATGTAGGAGTAGAATGAATCAAAATATTCAGTAATTTCTCAGCCAGTACTTTAATACAATAGATTTGATCATAAGGTTGGTGAATGTAGAAATCATATGACAAATGGTTACAATAATGGCATGATGTTTCAATCTTTCAATGGTTATTTTTATACACACAATAGATTTGGGCATAAATTTTTTCAATGTAGATCTAGAGTTGGTAAAAGTAAGCTTATTCAAAAGACTATCATATGTCACAAATGCAATAAGCTAGGACACATAGAAAAGTTTTGCAGAAGTAAGAATGTGAAATTTGATATGGTAAATAAGAGTTATCCAATGAAAAAAGACGATCCGGTAGAGATGAAGAAAGAGATGAACAAAATTTGGAAAAAGAAAGAGGAGAATGAGGTGAAGACTGAGTCTGTACCAACCTCTAGTGCATATTTTTCCTCCAAAAACTAAATGAAGAGCTTTGGCTCAGGGAGGGTTTTAACAGAAAATTATTAAGCCCCTACCAAATATATGGTGTTTATGCCTTCAGCATGTTGATACAAGGTGTAGGTTGAAATGCTTGACCTATTGGTGAAATCTGGTGCAAGAGCACCATGTTGCATTCAAGCCTCCATGAGGTCAACTTGTAAATAAATATCTAATGAGTGTTTTGGGGTCATTCAATAAGGTATTTCAATACCATTATAATTTATTTAAGTCATTCAATAGGTATTTGGATAGGTTATGTAGTCATTGTGTCAAACTTGCAAAATTTGTAAATGTTGTCAAGGAAAAGTGCAAAATTGGAATGTGAAGGGTCATGTAAGTTAAAAAGTCAATTTGGGTCAGGTAAATGGGTTGGTTTTGATGCTTAAGGATTATAAACAATGTATATGGTCAAATTCAAGAGTTATTTGAAGATTTTGGCGAAAGGAAGTAAATGAAAGCTCCATTTTTCTGTGTTTTTCAGTGAAATCTGTTGTTCTAGAGAGTTGTAAGGCCTTGTATGATTTAGTACGGCCCTGAAACTTACATGGATGGAAAGAGGATTCAATTTTTGAATTTTTTGTTCTTACCATAAATTTTGAAAAGGTCATTTAAGTTGTCTAATGGTTGAATCTTCCTAGCAGCCCTGTTCAAAAATTAAGGTTCCCGTTTTGAAGAAAAATTCATATCTTAAGTTTCCACCATTGAAAACTCTTAAAAATTGGTGTGAAGGTCTGTGAGGACATACTCTTCAAGATTATCCAAGTTGTAGGGCATATCCCAAGTTTTTTAAAGCATTTACAAGGAGTTTTAAGGTTTGGAAAGTTAATTTTCAATAAACCCCTGCTATACTTGGCTTAAAGTTACCCAAAATGAGGGTTTTGTTATTTGATGCAAAGTTGAGTCTTTCAATCTTTAAAATTTGGTTATTTGGACATTTTGAAGCCTATTTTTATGCTTCCCAAGTTGTTTGGTGTTTTGAAGTTGATCTAATGGTACCTACTTTGGAAATTTGACCTATTTGGTGCATTTTGGCTACGGTACAGTCATGTTTTCATATATGCTTTTCAAAACAATGGTAACTGAGTTTGTGATATATCAAAGTTGGTAATAATGGGTTTCTAAAATAGTAAATTGTTTATGGAGGTTCAAAAAGGATTGAATGGTATATCTATTTTAGTCATGTTGCAATACTACTAGGAATGGATGGCATGAATGCAATAAGTTGTGAAACTGATGACATTGTGTTATGAAAAGGTGATATTGCTTTGATCTTGTTAAAATGATGATGGTTAAGAATAATTTGGGCCTAGTAAAGTTTTGGAGTCAAGATTTGTTGTTTTAGTGCTTTGTAGCAATGTGGAAACAAGGTGAAAAGTGGTGTCTTGGTATGAGTGTTTGATGAGTTGAGTGATCCAGAGTTTTCCAATGGTGTTTTTATTTTTAACCAGTCAAGTTAATGGTGTTGAAGGTGATTTTAGGGTCTGTTGTGAGTTTGGAATGTTGATTGGGTGTTTTGGTGCTTTGTTCACCTCTTGGAATCAAGTTTGAATGAAGTAAATTTGGTGAAAGTTTAAGGGATCTGATTGTTTGAAAGTTTTGGAATCCTTGTACTACATCAAAATCACTGGTGGGAAGTCTTTTGTTATGAATATTTGTAGAGATTTTGAAGGTGATTATGTCATCATAGTTACTTAGGGTTTGTTAGCTTTTTGACCTAACTTTAAATCAATGCAATCAATACATTTTAGGTCATTCAAAACGGATTTATAAGTGATCTCTCATATGATTAAGTCATTTGTAGTCAAGAATTTGAAGAGTGAAGAGCAGAGAAGAGGCGAATTGAAGTGATTCAAATTGGTGTACAAAACCCTAACCGATAGAGATCTAAAAGGTATTTACAGTTTTTCACTTTGCCCTAAGTTTTAGAATCATTTCAAGAGTATTGCAATATGTGTACCCTGCAAGTAGTTAAGGTTGTAGACCAACCTGTTAGTGTAGGTTTTTCTCCACATTTCTTTGCATTATAGTTTCTAGTTTTGCGGATTCAGAAGTGTGCTTATCTTTCTCATATCTATCTTCAGTCTAATTTGTTTGAGTTTTGGTGCTCTGCATGGTTAGATTCATCAGTTACAGTATGTGGAAGGTTAATCAGTTGCATAGAATGATTATGTTCTTCAAGTGTATGATGTTGCAAAGGATTTGTTGGATTTTAGGGTGTTATATTCAAGATTGTGTTTAAGTGTTGTGTTTGGTCTGTGATTCATCTTTGAATAAAAGGAAGCACATACTTAAATGTTTAATGGTGTTAACATAGGTTCAGTTGACCTTGGGTGTTTTCACTAATTGTGGATTTGCTTCAAGGTGTTTTTGGAAGCATGGAATTGAATGTATATGTGGATTTAGGTTTAAGGTAAGGTGTGATGTGGTCCTCCTCTATTTCTCTCCATTTTGAGAATGTTTTGGTGTCGACCTAATTTAAATTTGCACATTTGAGGTGCATAGCCGACCCTGCAGATTATTTTCAAGGTTGAGGATGGTATATATATGTATTGAGTTGATGAAGGATTGTGGTGTGAGGTGTGTGTGATATGAATTATGATGTGAATCCTAACAGTACAAAGTGCAGTGTGAGATTTAACGACTAAGACTACTAGAATTAGTGAGTAGAAGGTTTCTACATTCTATAAAGACTGTGTGAATGTTTTGGTGAAGTAGTGGTGGAACTTTTCTATTGATCTAAGATGGGTTTCTCATTGTAACAATCTTCTATATTCTTCTTTCTAATTTGGCAGTGAGCCATTGGTAGTGATCCCTTCTTTGTTTTTGGCAGTGAGCCCTCCGATAGTGAGCCTATTATATTCGGTAATCCTCACCGTGGTTTTTCCCTTCTTAGGTTTTTCATGGAATCTAGTGTTCTCATGTGTTTGGATGTGTTTGCATTACTATTTCTCATATTTATGTTCTACTAATGCATGATAAGATTTTAATGGTTGTTAAGGGTTTAAGGATTAATGCAGATCTGAATGTTAATGAGGGTTTGATGTTTTAATGTACAACTGGTTCACCCCTCCTCTTAGTTGTCTTGTGCATTCAAAAATTGGTATTAGAGAAAGGTTCCTTGGAAGAAAGCTTAACCACTTGAGGTAGATATGGGATGGAACACAAGAAGGAGATTCCTCTATTTGATGGATCTAATTATGCATTCTAGAAAACAAGGATGAAGGGTTTCCTTATTTCTCTAGGGTTTGGAGTTTGGAAGTTTGTTGAAACGGGATATATAATGCCTACAAATGGTTTGAGTACTGGTGATGAGATCAAAGCATTTGAGAACAATGGAAAATAAATTTATGATCTCTTGAGTGGTCTTTCTAATTTAGAACTTGTGAAAGTTATGAGTCTTAAAACTATTGGCGCGATCTAGAAAAAGATGGAAAGTATCTATGAAGGAGATGATAAGGTCAAGCAAGCAAAGATGCAAAATTTGAAGACTAAGTTTGAAACCCTAAAGATGACAAAAGATGAAGATATTACAGGTTGTATGTATATAGTAGACAAAGTTTCCAATTCCATTAGAGACCTTAGAGGAAAACTTGAAGAAGATGAGGTGGTAAAGAATGTATTAAGAACTCTTCCTAAATCTTATAGTCATAGGTTTTCTTCTTTTTAAGAAGCTCAAATTTTAGATCATTATTCTAGAGATCAGTTGTTTGGTTCTTTAACTACTTTTGAAAATTTGAGAAATTTTTGTCCAAGTGATTCAAGAAAAGAGGTTGGTTTTAAAGTTGGAAAAGTAGAGAAGAATGAGGAATTTGATCTGGATGAGTTTTATGAGCTAGAAGAAAATTTTGTGCAGAGATTGAAAAAGGGCACTGGAAAATACAAAGGTAGGTTACCTTTCAAATGTTTCAATTATGGAAATATAGGTCATTATGCTTCAAGATGTCTAGTCAAAACTTCAAATGACAAACTTAAGGAGAATAAAGGTAAATAAGTTAAGAGAAGTTATTATGTCAAAGAAGATGCCAATATATCTGATGATGAATCTGATTACCCAAATGATGAAAATGATGAATGCTTGTTCATGGAACTAATTCTTCTAACTCTAAGAGATGTATGAAGGAAGTTTCTCCAGAAGAATGTCATAATGGAAATATGGTGACTGCATTTCATGCTAGAGGGGACAAAAGCTACTGGATTATTGACAACAAATTCTCAAATCACATGACAGGTGATAAGAGTAATTTTGTTACACTTGAGAAGTTTGAAGGAGGTCTTGTTAAGTTTGGTGATGATACATCTGTTAAGATATGTGGAAAAAGGTTCAATCAATTTTGATGGCAAGCATAATATAGATGATGTTCTTTATGTTAAGGGTCTTTGACATAATATTATAAGTGTAGGACAAATGTGTAGAAAAGAATATAATCTTGGATTTAAAAATGGTGGTTGTGAGATCAGGAAAGGATCTAGAACTCTGGTTGCTGCAGGAAGAAGGAATGATGGAAATGTTTATCAACTTAAGGGTGCTAATGGTATGCACTTTATGAATAAAATCAATGAAAGTTGGCTATAACATAGAAGAATATGTCACATCAATTTTGATAGCTTAGTTAGAATCAACTTTGCTCAAGCTGTGAGAGATCTACCAAAGATTACAAAGCCTATAAATGCAATTTGTAAGGAATTTCAAGTTGGGAAGAACAAAAGAAAAATGTTCAATGTTAAAGAATATTCTATCGCAAGATCTTTAGAGTTGGTGCATGCAGACCTTTATGGACTTGCAAGAATAAGAAGTTTTCAATGTGATAGGTATTTTGTGTTGTTGATTGATGATTACTCTAGAATGAATTGGGTAGAAAAATAAGAAGATCTAGAAAAATTCATTCATTCAAAGCTATGGTTGAGAATGAAATGGATATGAAAATAAAATATTTAAGATTTGGCAGAGGTGGAGACTTCACCTACAATGATTTTAACAATTTTTGTGAAGGTCATGGAATACAGAGACATTTGTTAGCTCTTAGGACTCCTCAATACAATGGAGTGGTGAAAAGGAAGAATAGGATTGTTCAAGAAGTAGGAAGGACAGTGATGAAGGAATTAAATCTATTGGATGTCTACTGGAGAGAAGAAATTCATACTGCAGTCTATATACTTAACAAAGCACAAGCAATGACAAGTAGTTCAAATACTCCCTATGAGTTGTGGTATGGAAGAACTCCTACTGTCAAGTATTTTAGATTGTTTGGAAGCAAGTTCTATATCAGAATAGATGAATAAAACTTAAGAATTTTTTATGCTAGATCTAATGAAGGAATCTTCCTTGGATACTTTACAAAGAGAAAGGCTCGTCAATGCTACAAAAATAGGCTAAAAAGGATTGTTGAAAGTGAAAGTATCACAATAGATGAAGACTTAAATCTTAGTTCTGATAGATGGATATGAATCAGATGAGTCCTCTTGTAAAGAAGAAGAAAAAAATAATGGTAAGAAAAAGAAGTGCAGGCTAAAGAGGAAAAAGCTCTAGAAAGGATCCCTAAGACCTCTAAGTATGTGCAAAAGAATTGTTCTAAAATTTAGATCATTGGTGACAAAAGTAGAGGTGTATTGACAAGAAGAAAGGCTACTATGACAAAAGAACATGTAAGTTTATGTTTACTTTCCAAATTTGAACCTAAAATAGTCGTTGAGGCATGCAAAGATGAATTTCGGATTAAGGCTATGGAAGAAGAATTGATGCAAATTAAGGAGAAATAGACTTGGTAACTTTTCCCAAGACCAATGAACAAGAATGTGATTAGAACTAAGTGGGTATTCCAAAACAAAATAAATGATAGTGGATAATTTGTTAGGAACAAGGCAAGACTTGTGTGTAAAATTTACAAGTATAAGGAATAGACTTTGAGGATGTATTTGCTTCGTGTAGTGTAGTAAAATGGATCCCTTGACATTTTCACATTTGTTTGGGCCCTCCTTGTGGATTTTGGTTTAATGTTGCCTTGATTTAGTGTTGTAATGTGGATAACACATTCACATTACGTCTTAGGCCTTTGTGACCTAATGGAATTTAATGGTTCCTTGCAAAAGTGTTGTGTTGTGACACATTTTCACACTTTTCTAGGGTTTTGTCAATTAACTAAGCAAAATAAACATAATTTTAATCATAATTAACTTTAATTTTGTCTTATTTAGAGTGTTGTAAAGTTTTGTAACATACTTTCACATAGTTTCTCTAGGATTTTCATTAATAACTAAGCTTTCTTATGCTTTAATTGGCCCTATTTTGCACCCACGAGCCCCATTTATTGCATATTTTTGAGAATAATCCTGACACCAATCAATAACCAATCATAATTAAGGTGTTCTTGGACTGTGTGGCCTATATTTAGTGTCTAGGACTCATTCGCCACCTTGGGTGAATGGGTCTCACCTGGATCTTTTGGTCCTAAACTAGTTTTTACACATTTCTAAGCACTTTTAATTTTTGGTCCCATACATTATGTCTAGTGGGACTCATTCGCCACCTTGGGCGAATGAATCCTGTGTGACAAAAATTCAAATTTACTTAAAATTTTAAAACACTCTATCCAACCCAAAATGACTCAATTCAAGCAAGGAAACAACCCTTTGCAACCCAACTCTTTCAACTTGCTTCAAACACTCTCCTTATGGCTTGTCGCCCTCAATAACCAATCAATGAATATATATTTTAGAGATGGTTGTATAGAGGCCTATCAAACACCACAAAGGCTCACCATAGTGTCCCAAACAACATATCCAAAGATCCAATAGGGTTTCTTTGACTCAACATCAAGAACCAATAGACTGCCCTATTTTGAGGCTACTCAATTAGCCCTAATTTCCAAAGGAAGTGCCTATTAAACACTTGACAAACACCCAAAATCACTTAAAAGTCTTAAATTGTGACTCAAAACATCAAAATTCGTCACCAATTTGCAAAGTCAAACCTTCTAGTACACTGCACCATGAAACCCTCATTTCTCTTACAAAACACAAGGGTTTATTCAAATTCTTGACTCCCAAGCTTATTGAACCCCAAAATTGCACCCAACAGACTCTAATTGGTTTGGAAAAACTCACAAAACCAACACATAGACACTTCACTATTTTATCAAAACCCAACATTGACACCTTCATCTCACAAGGAAAAATACATTGCTCTGCCCTAGGGCATCACCCATTTTCTTACAACTTATCTCCTCAATAATTAACTTCTCTGGACACTTGAAGAAAGTGTCACCAAACTCACCACACTTATAACATTTTCCTGACAACTCATTAAAATCTCTTCTTTGTTTAAAGCTTGTTCTTCCACCTCTCCATCCACCTCTTGATTTAGGTGTTGGTTCTTTACTTTTATCAACATCTTCAAAATCTCTTTAGACTACCTTGGTTTTGAAGATGTACCTCTATCCCTAGAAGCATTTCCTCTTCCTCTAGTTTCCTTCTCTTGTCTCCTCTTGAGTTTTTCTTCTACTCTAATTTCCATTTGAAAACATTGTTCCATAGTTTTTGGTGCCAACAAACTGATTTCATCTTGAATGTTATACCTTAGGCCATTGGGATACCTAGCTACTATTTCTTCCTCATCCTCCTCATGCTTTGTTCTTATGCTTAGCCTATAGAATTCCTCAATGTATGCTTGTACATCTTGTTCTTTTTTCCTAAGATTTTGTAACCTTTTAAGTAATTGAGCATTATAATCACAAGGAACTTACCTTTCAGTTTTTCCTTCATTCTCTCCTATGAAGTGATCTTGTTCTTTCCCTTTCTCTCCCTTTCATCTTGCACAAAGTTCCACCACAACAAATCATGTCCTTTCAATTTAGTTTTGTCCTTCTTCACTTTGTGTTCTTCATCAATCTCCTCACTATCAAAATAGTTCTCCAAAGCCCCTATCCAATCCAAGAGCTCTTCTCCATGTCTAGTTTTCCCCCATACATAGGCACATCCATTTTACTAGGTCCATCTTTCTTCATAGCCTTCAAAAGCTTCATCATCCTCACACCATTTCGATCCATCTCTTCCTCTTCACTGGAAGTCTCTTCTTCTTTAGTATCACTCTCATCCATATCCACTCCATTTTTTGATTTCAATGCAACCATCTCTCTTCTCAAGGCTTCTATTTCCTTACCTTGCTCATCCATCTTTCTTGCAACTATGCTCCCTTTAGGAGGCATCTTGATAGTAGTGCCTCTTCACCTTCCAACGTACAAAATCCAACCAAATCACAAACTTGAGAGATCTAATAATTAAGCTCTGATACTACCTGATGCAAGCAAGGTGGTTAAAACTCCCTATCCAACTCTAAATGACCAATCATAATCAAGAAACAACTCTTTATAACACAAGTCTCTCCACTTGACTCAAACACTCTCCTTAAGGCTTGTAGCCCACAATAACCACTCAATGTAGATATCTTTTAGAGAATTTCATACAAATACCTAACAAACCACCATTGAGACTTACCAAAGATCCAACTCAACCTTTCCCAAAGGTTTCAATTGACTTCTTTGTAACAACTTAAAGATCCAATACACCAACCCTATTTTAGGCTACTAGATTAACCCTGTTTTCCAAAGGAAGTACTTCCTAGACTTCTTGCTTTCACTAAAAATCCATAGACAGTCCTAATTGTGTGTCAAAATACCCAAATCCACAACCATTTCTCATATTCAAGACATCTACAATGTTGAACCAAGAAACCCTCAATTACCATGCACAAGACCTAGGGTTTAATCAAACTCCAACCTTCCACGCTTATCCCATTGAACCAATGACTCTAACAAATCACAAATGGTCTAACACCAACTTAAAAATCCCTCACATAGACAATACATTCACCATTTCCACAAAACCCTATCACAGTTCCTCTTTTTCACTAAGAAAAATACAGTTATCAACCCTAGGGCATCCTTCCATTCCACACAACCTTGTCTCCCTTTCTTTCTAAAACATAAGAACATCTACTCTAACAAGTAACATGCCATTCCTTTGAGAAACATGATAGAATAGTAGGAGGAATGGCTAATACATCATTTTAGTTACTATCAAACCCTTAACTCTGTGTAACAGAGCAGTTTCAAGAAAACCAGTGAAATCTCTCACAAAATTCAAAGTTATACTCTCAAAATGGAATAAAATGAAAGGTAATACATGTATCTACAAAACACAAAAAATAATTCAAACCATCTCAAACCTATATGAGTCCTTATAGTAGGAGAAAACACTAAAAAAATAGAGTAATTTGCATAAAAATGTTGTGCAGCTTCAATTGATTTTCTTTAATACAAAACTTCAACAACCTTTTGTTCAAGCCTTTGGAGGCTTTAAATACATTTTCCAATCAAAACTAACTTTCCCAACGTCCATAACTACCTTTCAAATTCCATGACCTTTCAAATTCCCTATAAGTTGCATTTTTATAATTTCTGTTTTGACACCATTTACAACTTTGCTTTTGCAACTTTTTACATATTTTGACACCTAAGACACAAAACCCATCCAATAACATATTAAATGGTCTTTTTAGACCTTATTTAGCATAATAGACTCAAAACACTCCCATTCTATCCACCTAAGAACCATGACTCACTTACAAAAGAAAATTGGTCTTATTGACCTTATTAAGACAAAAACACATCACATCTAAAGCTTGCTCAATATCAACCTTGCTTGACCATTGTTGACCAAAGGTTCTCTTGCACCAATAATCCTGACACCAATCAATAACTAATCATAATTCAATTATTCTTGGCTTTGTGGCCAAGATTTAGTGTCTGGGACTCATTCGCCACCTTGGGAAAATGGGTCCCACCTAGATCTTTTGGCCTTGAACCAGTTTTTACACATTTCTAAGCACTTTTCATTTTTGGTCCCATATATAATGTCTAGTGGGACTCATTCACCACCTTGGGCGAATGAGTCCTGTTTGACCAAAATTCAAATTTAATTCAAATTTTAGGCAGGGTTTTATTCTCCTAGATTTGATGTCAGCTTGTAGTGTTGTAATTTTAGGAATTCTTGCATAATTGAGTATAAATGCAAAGTTCTTCCTCTCATTTTGACTCCCAAGCATTCAAGTATTCATCCTTATAGCAAGTTTGAGTTTACAAGTACATTCAAGTGTCTTCAAGGGCATTCAAGGGCATAATTACTCATCAATTGTTGCAACAATTCAAGATCAATCATCATATCAAAGGTCATCAAGCATCAAGTATCAAGCATGTTATTGAGCTAGTGTTGTGATGTAGCATTGAAGATCCAAGATCAAGATCTACATCAAGATCTACATCCTTCATGGTCATTTCATGTTGAGTTGCAGACTTACAAGACATCATTTGCAAGACACCATCCAAGGTATCATTGTTCATATTTCATATCCTAGGTTCATGTTTCATGTCCTTGTTTCATTGCTTTATCATTTGGTTTAATTACCCAAAAGGGGTTTGACCAAGGTGAACCCCTATTCCCTAACAATCAACATTTTCTCTCCCTTTCTTTGTGTGATTGCAGATCTAGATGTCTTGGAGCTTGAAAAATTATTGAAGATTAGGTTACAATCTTGTTGGAGTTGTCTCCCCATTTGCAAGGTCAAAATCTTTGCTAAAAGGTCATCTACAACCCTGAAATCAGCGTTTCGGATCTAGGAATCTAGAGGAACAAATTGAGCAGACTGAGAAGAGAAGATCTAGCCTTTGAATTTTCAAAAATTCCAATCTAGACTCATTCGCCAAGAGTGATGAATGAGTCCCATTGTATGTGTTTTTCAATTTTTTTTTGCAGATTTGGATACCCATTTGGCTAAAACTTGATCTTGTGCAGAAACCCATATCTAGGACTAATTCACCAGAATGGCGAATGAGTCCTACTAGGCTAGAAAATTAGGTTTTTCAGGATTTCAGAGCTTCATTCCATCTCCAACAAGTTTCTAGGTGCACACTTTCTATTTTGTAGTTTTATGTTTTGCTTTAATTGCATTTCTAAGTCATTTAGTGAATCATTGCATCAAACTAGGTTTTACATTTCATCTTACATATCATTATCTTTTCCAAGTCTTAGCTTGGTGGTAAACCCCTCTTATAATCTGAATTACCCTATTGTCAAATCTCTCCTTCCATTATTCATTGGATTGAGATATATAAGGTTATCCTTGAATGTGAAGTATAAAAGATTGTTGCCCTAGGTCCTAAAACCCTAGTGGAGACAAATTTGTATGTTTCACTTCAGTGGCAAAGATGGAGGCTATTAGGATGTTTTGGCTCTTGCAGCACATAAGGATTTCAAAGTTTATCAGATGGATATGAAGTTTGCATTCTCTAATAGTGAGTTGGAAGAAGAAGTATCCATTGAATAACTAGAAGGCTTTCAGTTATTAGATAATCCTAATATGGTCTGTAGATTGAAGAAAGCACTATATGGACTCAAGAAATCTTGTAGAGCTTGGTATGCAAGATTGGATAGATACTTGTTACAGTAAGGATTCAATAAAGGTACCATATATAGAAATATTTACTTTAAAGTTGAGAAAGATCAAATCTTGATTGTGGTTGTATATGTTAATGATATAATATTTAGAGGAAATGAAAGTATGTGTAAGAAATTTGCAGAAGAGACGCAAAAAAAGTTTGAGATGTCTATGTTTGGGGAGATAAATTTCTTCCTTGGACTTCAAATAAATCAGGCAGAGAAAGGTATATTCATTTCATAATCAAAGTATGTCAAATAAATGCTAAAAATGTTTGGAATGGAAGACTCTAAACTAGTATGTACTCCTATGGTTATTGGTTGCAAGCTGAGTAAGAATGAAGAATCTCCTAAGGTTGATTAGAGCAAGTATAGATCAATGATTAGAGGACTACTATATCTAACTACTACTAGACTAGATATCATGTATCCAGTTTGTCTTGTGGCTAGATTTCAAGATCTTAGAGAGTCACATGTGGCAATAGTAAAAAGAATATTTAGATACTTGAAAGGTACTCTGGAACATGGTTTATGGTATCTAAAGGATACTAATTTCTCTCTTAAGTGCTTATACAGATGTAGATTTGGCAAGTTGTATGGATGATATCAGAAGTACAAGTAGTGGTGCTTTCTTTCTTGGAAGCAGGTTGGTGTCTTGGCTAAGCAAGAAGCAAGATTCAATGTCATTATCTACTACTGTCACATCTCATTTATTGCACAAAATTAACTATGAAATAATAATGTTACATGATTATTTGTTTTCAAAAGTTGATCCTTTTAGGGAAAATGAAATAGATCATATTTGTTAAAGAAAATGAGAATAATAACTCAAAGTGCATGAATAGACAATAAATAAATAAATTTATTTATTTAACGAAAGTACTTAATGAAAAATTAAAATTTAGTAAGAGTTAAAATAAAAATTGAATTAAATTTGGTGGAGATTTAATTTAATGTCTATAAGTGTGTATGTAAACACACCCTCTAGAAGATAATTGAAAATATTGGAAAACTTTATGTTGGAAGTGATCATAAAAATTGTGTTTTGAACATTATGATAGAGCACGTTAATTTTCGTTTATTCCGGAAAGGGAATTTAATATGCAAATTGCATGGCGATTAACTTCAGTTACATGCATGAGAAAGCGAAACTAAGAAGAGCGTTCCGTGCAAAGGTATGGGGGGGAAGTGTTTTCTAAAATTTGGAGGAGAGCTTTCATTAAGGGAGGCCATGATCTTTTTCTGGGGAGCCGCCTCATAATACATGGGGGGGTTTTTAAACTCTCTTTGCAGAGAGAGATGGACCTGCTCTGGGAATGTTTGCCAAAAAACTTGATGTTTTGGAGACCAGGAGGGGAGGAGAAGGACACATTGGGCATCTTTGATCTATAGGAAATCACCTCAGAGGCATATCATCTACCTTAAGTCTGCACTCCTTCAAAATCTCTCATATGAGCATTCCTCGCCTCAAGCCTGTAAGCAATTTTAACCGCAAGAATTAGTTCTTTCATTATTTTTTTAAATAAGACAATGATATATTATCTCAAGCTCAAGAATATAGCAGTTATAAAACCTATTATTCCTTTTAGATCTTCTCTGCTCTTTATATTGTAGAATCTGAAGCAACAACAGTAGGGAGATTTGGTTTGAATTTAACTCCTTTAAAGTAAAATATTCTTGATAAGGTATCAAAATATATTTCTTGCAAACTTGGTCTTTTCTCTTCTCTTGGGCGTGATCATCAGCACATCACAATTTGTTCAGTATCTTAAGCGATGGAGTTCCACTAGATCACCTATATTTAATAGTTCATGCATCCTTTATCTTCTTGA
Source organism: Sequoia sempervirens (assembly GCA_007258455.2). Classification (NCBI taxonomy): domain Eukaryota; kingdom Viridiplantae; phylum Streptophyta; class Pinopsida; order Cupressales; family Cupressaceae; genus Sequoia; species Sequoia sempervirens. Next base: position 36,106 of record VDFB02389614.1, read on the forward strand.
GGCGTACGTTATATGATTCTTGTGCTTTGTCTATCAGTTCACATGTGTGTCTATCTAGAACCTCATAGATCCCCTATGCTATTGATTGATGCGCAAATTTGTTCCAAAACCCCCATTTTGGCCTCGACATGCAAATAGACTAGTTTGTTGCCCTGCAAAATCACATGGCACTACAGACGTTGATAAAAGCCAAAGATGCACAATGTTATTCCCATTGTATGCAACCGTAACCCCTTCTAGTCCACCAAAATATTCTATATTGGTTAACACGACAACCATAACTGGACAAAGATGAACAAAGTCGGTCAAGCCTTTGATAACAGGTACACTAGCATTTTTGCTAAATATAGAATTTCCTGACAAAGTAGGACCCATGCCATAATGAGGACGTTATAACCTGTTAGCTCATGAAACTCGACTGAGCTTCTCACTATGCTGAAGCATTCGGTTTTCCTGGCTTTCCATGCTGCTTGCAACGAGTATAAACCAAGTTAGTTAATTTTTCTGTGTCTTGTATGCAGATAATTTTTCTTGCATAAGAATTTTGCAGCCTTTAAGTGGTTTCAAATTCATAGTATATTAGTATGATTGTTATCGCTTCTTGTATATATTTTTTTCCCTCAGATATGTTGGAGATTGTAATCACAACCTCCTCATTAATTATCTCAACGGATCTTTTCATCTCCGTATTTTCATATCTGCAGGATATCTCAGCATTAAAGACAAACATTGAATGCATATATTTGCGTAGATTTGAACAGATTGCTTATTTACTCCTCCAAGCTCTCCACCGTCAGTTCAACAGTGTTCTCACATGTTTTGTACTCCTCCAAGCTGTCCACCGTCAGTTCAACAGTGTTCTCACATTTTTTGTATGAGCTAAATAGTCTATATATTGAATGGGTTTGTAGTGGCTAAGAACTCTCACGAGTCCAGCTCTGCAGAGATGTAAGAAGTATGTAATGTAAGTTTCCTATTATGCTGTGATCTTGTTTTCATCAAAGATAGACCCTCTAGGTGGTTGGCCTTGTCTCTTGTAGCCGATCAGAGTTTCATATTTGTTTCAAAATGGTCATGGAAAGTAGCTTGAATGTTTTTGCACCTCTAGCTTACTTGCATAGTAATCAAAGAATAAACAAGTTAATTACAAGACTTTGATGCTCCTTTTCTAAGTACCCTTATATGATTCCTTCTTAAGTCACATAGATTTTGATAGGATCAGTTAAAGGGGTCATTTAGTAGTCATTTAAATGAACATCAGATCATTAGTAACAAGTCCCTTCCATTGAACCTCTTAATAAGAGGAATTTGCATACCTTCAAATCTAGTAGCAGACCTTCAATCGTTCGAAGTGATGCTCGTTTGTTCTGGGTTACCACAGAACATACAAGGGAAAATTAAGCTATATTATAAAAAATGAAAAAGGAGGACTTCTTTTTACCTGAGTTCTTTGTTTTATGATAACTAAGGAAGATTTTACTAAGAATAGCCATGAATAATAGTTAAGAGCCTATGTAGTTGACTCATAAATGTATGAATTCTTTATTCCATGGCGTTTGCAACAAGAAATTGATGGTAGTTATTATTATTAGTTTGTGCATGAACCTCAATGAATGCATATTAACAAGAACATTAAAATGTATCACTCTCGGTATTTAATATTTTGTTAAAACCTTGTTATACTCCACGTGAATACTGATAGTTTCATAGCAACTTCTTAGCAAAAGTCGAGGAGGGGACCTTAATCTGATAATTTGGTAATGGTCAAAATGTTATTTTAAATGCAAGTAATACCTTGAATTGATAGATCCTTTTTTTTTTTGTATTGATCAAGGATAGGATATAAATAAAAAGATAATTATTAAATCTCTAGTGTGAAGAAGTGACTTTTCAAATGATTGCAAGTCCTACTGATTCCATGAAAGATCCCATATATATATATATATCAAATACATAATTATTTGATAGATGTGGCTATCTAGATGTTATTGTTTAATATAGAGATTATTATCAATAGCAGTATTAAAGGACGTGATTGAAGGCTAAGTGCAACTATTCTTCTTGCCTTGTAAATGTTGTAAAATGGTTACATTCTTAAATCAATAATTTGTACTAGATCATATGAGTGCTTGATTTATAAGAATGCATACTCACAATTTAGTAAAAGTACGTTCATGATTATATATGTATAGAAATACATACATGAGCTATACCTTCTTTATTTTAATGCATATTCTTTTAAATGTTGAATTTCCTATATTCCCATGGATAGTAACGTTTGAAATTACTCTTAATTGCATGTGCTTGTGATCACATTATTATAGTGTTGGCATACATCCATTTCATAGGAAAAACGATGTCTTGATGGAATTTAAAGATGTTTTGTTTGATATGTGACAAGTATAAGTGAATCTCAATGTGATTCTTGTTTATGTTTGGAATTCATGATATCATTGGTTATGCCTTTTCACAAATTCCATTACTCCAATCATTTTTTTTTTGCTAACTTATTCCTCGTGCTGGGTCAGGAATTCTCCTTTCAGGAATAATTTCGAGGAAGTGATTCACTTCATGGTAGTGTGGAAAAGCATTCCAACAATGTTCTCACCCTTGTTGAAGTTGCAGGGCTCTACCGTTAGAAGAATCTTGTCAGGAGTTCCATATTATGTTTCATCTGTACTTGACCATTTGGTCTTATGTAAGGAATGTATTCCTTAATGTATGCCATAATTTTGGCATATGTACTCCAAATATCTTGAAATTGAACAATTTCTTTAGATAGTATATATACATTTGTCCCTATTACTTGAGAAGTGTACATGTGTCATTTGTACATGTTTGGTGATGTGTAATTTTTGAAGTTAATTAAGTTTAATCTTCGGAGGTCATTACATTTGGTATTAGAGCTTAAGGTTTAGTGCTAGGACCTTGAGTTAACCTTGCTTAGTTGTGACACTTGATCGCATCAACCTTCTAAAGTGCTTAGCACATGATGCATGAGCAAGTCGGTAAGTGTATCCACATAAAGAGAATATCTTATACTTTTGTCACTGATAGGGAAGGGATGATGTCCCTTGTCTTAAATTTTTTGGGAGCAAACTTAGTTGCTCTCAAGGTAGTGCCTTTGGCACATAAATATGTCATTAGAAAGATCGATTTTGATCAATGTTTGAGCTAGAAACATCCTAAATTTTTGTTTGCATGACCTAAGTCCTTGCATATCTTAGAAGGCATAACTTGGGAAATTCTGATAAATAATTGCGTATCTTATCCATACATTGGACTTTCTTGTTTGATGCTCTATCCTTATTCCTTTTCATGTTTGTTTGGTGGTTGTTGCATCATATATGTTGAGCTCCTTGGATAAGCTATGATAGTTGCAAGTTCTGATCCTTTCTAGATGTTAGGACCCACTAATTATATTACCTATGTACTCATGAAAGACCCTATAAGAGATGGTATCATGACTGATGTCTTGAATTTACTAAGTATAATTTGAAATCATTAAGATTCATGAAGGTATATTCCTTCGATGATTAATAGATTGGAACAATGATGTGCAATAATGATGAGATAGTTAAGGGTCAATGAATGAAAAGCCTACCTTCTTAGAAGTTTATGAGGTTTATGAATATAAGTAGTAATACATCATGAGATAGGGATATACATTAAGAAGAATGAAAGTGGAATGTCCCTTGCATGATTACATGAAAAGTTTTCAAGATGATTTCTTACTAGAGTGTTTGAGCACATCATAAGAAATCTAAATAGATTCTTGCATTGTGATATTTCCTTTTAAGTAGAAGGTATATTGAAAAATAGAGAAAATTAAAGCCAAGAATTTGGTCTCCTAGGCTATGTTTAAGTAGGACTAATGCTTGAAAAGAAAGCTTACTTTACATTGAGAATTTGCACAATGGCTTTTTAAAGTCATTTTTTTTGTAACAAGAAATGAGCATATGTATGCATGATAACATAAGAAGGAAATGAATGCATGCAAGCATCCTAAGGTTATCAATCACATGAAAAGAAAAGAGTTAGATGAAAGAGAATATGCATGTCATACTAAATATGCATTAAAATTCTAAGAGTTGTTTCAACTTTTGCATGGTGCATACTGATATATTGAAGGTACACCTGAATGTTAAGAGCTATGTGTTGCATAATGGCAAGAATGCATTTAAATGAAATGATTAGAATATTATTATTGTTGAACCTTCATGATGTGTATGGTAGCTTGCTCTTCTAAGAATGCATTATTGCATGTCTAAGTGAAAGTGTTAAACTTATGAGAAGTCGACCTAGTAGATTATTTGGAACAAAGACTTATGCTTCTAGAATGCTCTATCCTTAATAATTGTGTAAACCTATATGGTTAACACCTTGTAGCGTCTTGAGGAAGTTATATGGATCCAATGTGTTTGATTATATTTTGCATCTATGGCCATAGTTGGTTATCCTATCTTTCTTAATGAGATATTGTGAGGTAGAAAGGATCCTACCATATGTGCAACCTTCTAACATGGATTGTGATGTTGAAATTACCCTACATTGCAAAGCGAGGGTAATTAAGTTATAACGTAAATTGAAGATCATTAATGAATTTGATATGTTGACCTACATAAGCATCTAGATTTCATTAGGATTGTGATAGTGACTTGATATGTAGATTGTGTAGACCCTTAAGTGGGTAGCTCTTGCATGACTAAATGAAATGTCATCTCTTGCAAAGGATAATGTGTTTTTGTTTGGAAATCTTAGTACCATTGCATGGCTTGTGTTTTGAACATGTAATCAAAGTGATTATATGCTATAAGTCTTGGAATTCCATCTTTGAATATTGTACTTTGTACTACTTGATGTAAAATTTGAGTTGACTAAGTGGCAATGTTAGCCTAGTCAAACTATGTAAATTGATCAACTTGATTTTTTGAAATGAATATAAATTATTATTTGGACATGATGTACTATGATAAAAAATAGTTGTTGGATTTAAGTTCTTAAAATTCATAATTTCATAATTGATTTATTGGAGTGAATCTAACTCTTGCATATAATATGAATTCATCTTTCACATGTCTTGTTGCATTACATTGAAATGAAAAATATTTGAGTATAGGAAATGCATGGAAGCATGCATTGATATCTTAATTATTACACGAATGTGTAGCTAGAAAGGATTCAATTAGTCAAGGTGATTGGGTATGCTCTTTAGCATGCCTTGGATGGAAGATGTTGTGTGGCTATTTACTCCCTCTATGTGACTAGCATGGACACTCAGTTATGTGAAGTGTTCAAATTGATGATTTATTTGATTTCATTGATGAAATATTTCTTGTGTTGTAAGTACCACTTTTGTATTTTGGCTTTTCTTATAATTGGACTAGTCACCAACTCTTGATGATCGATTTCACGACCCTTGGTTGTACTTGATTTATTTTTGAATTGTTAACATTTTTTGACTTAGTGTTGAATTTGATGATTCTTCTCTCTTGAGTTTTATTTTCAAATCTCTTGGTGACTAATCCAAATGTTTGACATTGATGGTCCTATATTGCACGTTAAGTGTTGTAATCTATCGAGTTCACCATGAACAATGATAAAATGTCAAGGGAGTAAATTGCGGAGAACATACTGATCGTGAATTAGTATCACATGATTGAATTTTTTCTTTCAAAATTGTGAAGAGTGGCATGTATGTTGCTACATATGATAAATGAAATGACATACATTGTATGATATGTATTGAGGAGACTTTAATTGCTCTAAGTGATTGATATTAATGTATTCTCTCCATTCATGCAAGATGTGTTGAATTAGGAAAATATTATTTTATTTATAAGTATATATGTTGATATACTTAAGTATGAGTGAGGAAGGTTTTTAATTTTGGGACAGGTGCTAGATGTGGAACAACAGAGAAGGAATTCCTCTTTTCAGGAAGATTCCAAAATTTTCAAGTGCTTCAACCAAAGCCCAAACCATTGAAAAATACGGTTAGCCTAACAAACTTCATTGATATAATTCTCTGCCACATCCTGTAAATAATACATTGCCATGTATTATATATACATATGAGCATGTAGATGTTACATGTATGCACCAGATTCCCCCTGCCTTGAAATATTTCAAGGTAGCTAGGCACTTGCAGGGTCGGTAGATCTTCAGGTAGGAAGAACTCCGTGGAAGTATAAACCTCTTGATTGGGTGGAAAAGCACCCAAATCATGTTTTTTGACTTTAACTAGTCATGTGTGATTGATGGCAACCAAAGACTTTACACATTATGTTTTGCATACCATTACTTGATTACTGCTCATATGATGCACTATCATTGGTACAAGTGTTGAGCTTGTGTGAAAGATGCTAATGCTTGGAATTTGTATTTGCACATGTGAATATGAAACATGTATGTTGATATTTCTCACCTTGTGATTTTATCCATTGAAGCGATTATTGTTTACCTTTGACTCATGTACATTGACAATCTTGGATCATAATTAAGTCTCTTTATAAGCATGATTTTATAAAGAGAAATGTTTTTTGATAATTTGAGAATATGCACAAGGGTATCACTTGTGAAAGAGGTATGTGAATGAATTTTATATGTTTTATGCACATATGATCCTGTTGTGATTTACATTAAGCTATTCATGTTTGGAAGTTGTAATCTTTCGCCTCTTAATATGTGAATTATTTATGAGTTGATATTTGAATGAGCTAGAAGTAGCACAAGTGTGTAAAAGGAAAGAAACAAACATTGAAGAGGAAACACGAGCAACCTAGCCAACCAATCGAACTACAAGGGTATGGTAAGCACAGGTATGCATGTATGCATGAATAAAAAAATTGAATCTTGTAAAAATGTGCAAAATCGTTTCCATTACTTAAGCATTGAGATGATTAAATATTATGAAGATAAAAAGAAACATTTCGAAGAATTTTTCAATTCAAATTTTATTTTGGGTACTAACATGGACTACAGTGTTGTGTTGTTTCTATGAGTGCCATAGAAATATCATCAGGGTGCTGCCACAATAGTGGTTTACACTTTCTGGGAGATCCTGTTTTTTGCTGAAATCACATATTTTTAAAAAATATAATGATTTAATCCTTGAAAAGTTCCATTTAAAGGATTCCAATTGAATAGGGTTTGATCAAACCACCTTAGACCAAGCCCCCTTGGATAAAACCCCGCTAGTTTTAAACCATACCTATAACGAAGTCTCCTTTACACCTATCAAAATGCTGATAAAAAACCACTTTTGATTTACCTTTTGGGGGATCAACTGAATTCATTTAAAATTTATTTTTTTGTAAGTATGTTGTCCTTATTATAAGCTTCCAAAAAAGTATAATTTTAATTAAATTAAATTTGATTATTATATTTATTTTTTATTTCTTGTGAATGTAGGCTTTTCACCAAAAATCAAGCTCTTTGTTCTGTGCATGTGGAAAAATAAAAGATTATCAAAAAAAAAATTGAAAAATATGAGTGCACTAGATATTGGAGTCCTTGATCCAACAAAAAAAAATGAATTTCAATACATACAAAAAAGTTATGCATTATATAGTCGCACTATGTCTAAATTGTAATTGGTTTTACTTTGAAACTTGGTTAAAGAAAAAATATTCAATAAAAAACTATCTAACCAAGTGGAAGCACTAGATATTGGAGTTACAAATCTAAATTCGAAAGAATTAGAATTTTATCCTTCATGGAAAAAAAGTTATGCGTTATACGGTGAGCGTCACTTTTTAAAAATGTTGTTTTTTGAAAAAAAATAGTTTTCGAGGGAGATGGAAAAAGAAGTGCAATCTGATTCCAAAATTTTTGAAAAAAATATATTTATGATCTACAGACAAAATTTCACGAAACTATAGTTTGCATTATCTTCAAATTCGTCATGGTTTAGCCGCTATAGGTGCCCGAAAGTGAAGATTTAGTTAAAAATAATAATTTTAGTGTCTAGTTTGGCCAAAAATTGTAAACCACTATTGTGGGATCACCCATCACCATCGCGAGGGAGAGAACATTGTTGGAGAAGAGGTAACCTAGCTTTGTGAAATTGAAAGGTAGTGGTGTAGGGGCTCCAAGGCCAATGCATGTAAGTGAGGTCTTAAGTTAGGATTTAAGTATTTTTGAGTTTTTTGGGTCCAATAAGGTCGTGATAGGCCATTTATGATGTTCTTGAGTGATTTAGAGTCTAATTGTGCAAATATTGTAAAAAGTTGAAAATTTGCCAAAATGTTATCATGGCAAAAATTGCAAGTATTGGGTATATGAAGGGTCAGGAAGTTAAAGAGTCTTTGTAATTGTTTGTTTTTGGTGTTATGAGTCTATTTGTACTAGTAAAACCTCATGGAAAAGGTTGGAGGGTTGTATGCAATGAAAATCAATAGAAAAACCCCTGTTTTATAGTTGAAATTATGTATTTTTGACTGGTAAAGCGTTGTTGCAAGCTTCTGCACGGCCTTGTATGGTCAGATTCTTGAGGGGAAGTTATTGTATTTTATGGTGGTATGAATCTAGAGCATTTTGGTTTTTATTTGGTCGAATTTCATAAGGTTTTAAGAATTTTATGTTTCTTTTATTGAAAACAGGTTTGTAACCCTGTTTTGGGGTTTTGTAAACACAAAAAATGCGTTTATTCTCATTTTCTCCGTTGGTTTTGCTTATAACTTGGTGAAATGGATGTTATAGGACTATTTTAGATGTTGATGGAGTTTAAGGAGTAGGGGAGGCCATTTGAGGGTTTTTTAGTGATGCCCTAGTTGGCAAATTTGTGTGTTTTTAAGTGAAAATGAGTGGTTTAGTGGAGTAAATGTATGAAATATGTTGGGGCAGCATAATTTGATGATTTTTATAGCATGTGCAGAATTTATGCAAAATGTTTGAAGTGCTGGTAAAGTTTGGGAAGGTTTGGGAATAGGTTTTCCAATAAACCCCTATCAAAACATGGTAAAATGAGGGTTTGTGAACTTGGCGATTTAGAGGTTGTTTCGCACTTTGGAAATTGTTGATTTGGGGAATTAGTGGTCTTTGGAGAAGGTCTGAGCGGTTTGGGAAAGTTGGAAAAAAGTTCTAGTGGTACTTGTTTTGGAAAAGTGGGCTAATTTGCCCTTAAAAACTGAGGACAATCAATTTTTGAGAGTGATGTTCCAAAACACTTATAGGGAAATTTTGGGTATGGTTGAGAAGGCCAAAATGGGTATCTAAAACATCAATTAGTTTCTGGGTATGTGGAGTTTTGAGGAAGTTATGTTCACTTTTGACTGATTGGTCACCTACATGGAAGACTAGGTGAGTTTGGAAAAAAATGTCAAGATAGGGTTGAAAGAGGTGAAAGTTTGTTTACATAGAGTCAAATTGTGATTGAGATCAAGTTGACCCCTTGCTCTACATCAAGTAGTAATGGAATACACACACTCACGTAGAAAACATTGCATGAATGTTTTGTCAAATGATCATGCTTGACTCATTTTGAATGCACATGTTTGCATTATCATAAGTGTTTGTGAAATAGTTGACTAATGATTATGATTGAAGATTGCTCTGTTTGCAAAAGATAAATGAAATTGGAAATTCTTGTTGGCATATCATGATGCTCTAATTACTTCAGTAATACATCGGGACGATGTCTCTTCCTAATGGGGAAGGATGTCACATATTATCTCTTGCACAAAATTAACTACAAAATAATAATATGACATACTTTTGATTTTCAAAAGTTGATCCTTTTAGAAAAAATGAAATAGATCATATTTGTTAAAGAAAATGAGAATAATAACTCAAAGTGCATTAATAGACAATAAATAAATAAATGGATAAATAACTAAGTTATTTATTTCCCAAAAGTACTTAATGAAAAATTAAAAGTAAGACTTAAAATAAAAGTGAATCAAATTTGATGGAGATTTAATTGAATGTCTATATGTGTTTGTAAACACACCTTCTAGAAGATAATTGAAAATATTGGAAAACTTTATGTTGGAAGTGATTATGAAAATTGTGTTTTGAACATTATGATAGAGCACGTTAATTTCCGTTTATGCCAGAAAGGGAATTTAATGTACAAAATGCATGGAGATTAACTTCGGTTACATGCATGATGAGAAAGCGAAATTAAGAATAGTATTCCATGCAAAGGTATCGGGGGGGTCTGTTTTCTAAAATCAGGAGAGCTTTCATTAAGGGAGGCCGTGATCTTCTTCTGGGGAGCCACCTCATAGTACACGGGGGTTTTCAAAATCTCTCTTCGCGGAGAGAGATGGACCTGCTCTTGGAATGTTTTCTGAAAAACTTAATGTTTTGGAGACCGATAGGGGAGGAGGACACTAATTTCGTCATCTCTGATCTACAGGAAATCACCTCAGAGGCGTATCATCCAACTTAAGTCTGCACTCTTTCGAAATCTCTCATATGAGCAATTTTAACCGCAAGAATTAGTTCTTTCATAATTTTATTTAAACAAGATAGCGATATCTCAAGCTAGTTAAGAATATAGTAGCTATAAAACCTGTTATTCCTTTTAGATCTTCTCTGCTCTTTATATCGTAGAAATTTGAAGCAGCAATAGTAGGGAGATTTGGTTTGAATATAACTCCTTTAAAGTAAAATCTGCTTGATAAGGTATCGAAATACATTTCTTGCAAACTTGGTCTTTTCTCTTCTCTTGGGCGTCATCATCAGCACAACACAATTTGTTTAGTATCTTAAGTGACGACATTCCATTAGACCACCTATATTTAATGGTTCATGCATCCTTTGTCTTCTTGAGGCATACGTTAGATGGTTCCTGTGCTTTGTCTATTAGTTCACATGTGTGTCTATCTAGAACCTCATAGATCCCCTATGCTATTGATTGATGCACAAATCTGTTCCAAAGACCCCATTTCGGCCTTGACATGTAAATAGACTAGTTCATTGCCCTAAAAAATCAGATAAAAGCCGAAGATGCACAATGTTATTCCCATTGTATGCAACCATAACCCCTTCTAGTCCACCAAAATATTCTATGTTGGTTAATGTGATAGCCATAACTGGAAAGAGATGAATAAAGTCAGTCAAGCCTTTGATAACAGGTACACTGGCATTTTTGCTAAATCTAAAATTTCCTGACAAAGCAGGACCCGTGCCATAATGAGGACATTATTACCTGTTAGCTCATGAAACTCGACTGAGCTTCTCACTATGCTGAAGCATTCAGTTTTCCTGGCTTTCCACGCTACTTGCAACGAGTATAAATAAGGTTAGTTAATTTTTCTCTGTCTTGTATGCAGATAAGTTTTCTTGCATAAGAATTTTGCAGCCTTTAAATGGTTTCAAATTCATGGTATATTAGTGCGATTGCAACCGCTTCTTGTATAATTTTTTTCCTCAGATAGACCCTCTAGGTAGTCAGCCTTGTCTCTTGTAGCCGGTCAGAGTTCCATATTTGTTTCAAAATGGTTATGGAAAGTAGCTTGATTGTTTATGCACCTCTATTTTACTTGCATAGTGATCAGAAAATTAACAAGTTAATTGCAAGACTTTGAGGCTTTTCTAAGTACCCTTATATGATTCCTTCTTAAGTCACATAGACTTCGATAGGATCAGTTAGAGGGGTCATTTAGTATTCATTTAAATGAACATCAGATCATTAGTAACAAGTCCCTTCCATTGAAACTCTTATTAAGAGGAATTTGCATAGCTTCAAATCTAGTAGCAGACTTTCAACCATTTGAAGTGATTATGGGTTACCAAATGACATACAAGGGAAAATTAAGCCATATTATAAAAATGAATAAGGACTTCTTTTCACTTGAGTTCTTTGTTTTACGATAACTAAGGAAGATTTTACTAAGAATAGCCATGAATAATAGTTAATAGCCTCTATAGCTGACTCATAAATGAATAAATTCTTTATTCCATGGTTTTTTCGACAAGAAATTGATGGTAGTTATTATTTAGCCGATAGGCTATATTTTGTGCCAGCTTCCAGCCGGGAAGTTGTCTCACGCTGGTTTTTTCGTTTGACACCAGAAAAGTTGCCGGAAATGTCACCGCTGATGAGTAAAAGCATTGTTTTTTTATCCTGATTTTTGACAGTTGTTGGCGCGTATTTGTAAACCCACCTCATGCCTCTTGATCCTGCTATGGAGTTGCTTGACAACTGCCTAGGATCTGCTTCGTCACGGCCAAGTTTTGTTAAAAATCTACTTCAAACCTACTTTTTTGCTAGAAACCCTAAATAAACCACCTCTACAGTCCGTGATGTTATAAGGTCCTCTTTTTCTTCAAATAAAAATCACAACTCGTATATGATTTCTAAAATGTGCAAGCTACCATTAACTATCCTCATCGAGTGGCCTTTATTTTGTTCATTGTGGCTGGTCCATAACAGGAAAAATGTGTTTTTAATTAGATTATCTTGTCATTGGGTGGTTTTTGGTTGTAAGTAGAAACTTCTCTATAATCTTTTCTCAATATCAATCTACAATTTTTTTGGTATTAAAAGATCTCGAAATTTGCTTTTTTAATGGGTGGAGATTGGTTCGTTTGCGGTGATGAAGACCTTAACATTTATGTCTGGACTTCTGAGATAAGTCAATGAATGTATCTATATCTTCTGAGCATTCAATCCAATTGAGGGTTTTGTTTCTTGCTTAATATTAATAGTTTTTAGCTTTTGTAGTTATAGCATAGCAGATCCATAGTTTTGAATGGCATCATTTACCAACTCTTTTGCATCGCATTCAGGTATGCCTCTTGGGCGGAACTGATGTGCATTGCATTAGGGTTAAATGTGGTGCCTAGAATGACAAGGGTAGGCTTACCAACACATAGCAAGTTGTATTGCCATGGTGCCAAATGGTTCTACCCACACTTTTCTTGTAATTGGCTTTAACTAGTGGGGTTCTTGATAAATGGGCAATTAGGGTTTCTTGCATCTTTTATTTCTATTTTTTGTTTTGGTATGTATCTTCTTAAGGGAAGATGCAATGGTCTTTGTGATGAAGAAAGCAAGTAGGTGGATAGAACTAATGTCGTGTTGATTGTCTAGTGGCCCATTGTAGAAACCCTTGTTTCCCCGTTTCCTGAATCTGACTGATTTTTTTGTGTTTTGCGTTTTTTGATTGTTTTTGGGGGTTTTTGTGCAATAAATGAAAATTGCGATTTTTGCAAGAATTGATAATAAATTCAATAAAAATTACTATACTGCCTTTATGGATGGAAAATACAGTATCTAAGAATGGCGTTTCATTTATTGAACCTCGGAAAGTATTACAATAAATATCTGGTAGCATGCACAAGGAAATAACAATATTTTAATGAAAGAACCTGACAATTGCGGCTAGCTGGTAAAAGGATCAGATCTGGTACGGCAGCAACACTCTGTTCCTTTCCTCCCTGTCTGGCAATCCCAGTGCTTCCTGGAACCCTAGCGCCCTCTGATGAAGACTGCTGCCCAGAAAGGTAGGCGTTTTAGCAAAACTCAAGAACACGCCTTTTAGTGATGGTACGGCCAAGTACAGCAGTGGTACGGCCTGGTAACAGCAATAATTAAAGTGTACGGCTCTCTGATGAATCCCTTGTTATCAATGAAGTAGGCGCCTTGATGAATAAATGTCTTCTGGATGAAACCCTCAGCAAAACCTCTGAACATAGAATAATCTGTGAAGTTCAATGATTTCCTCTGGATGAAGAAACCTCTGTGCTGGCAATAAATCAGGTGTTATTTCACACCCTCTGAACTGCTTCCAATGGAGATGGCTCGTTCCCCAAGGAATTCGAGACTGAAACCCTAAAGCTTCTTGCTCAGACCAAACTTGATCAATTTCCAAAATCAATAATCACATAATGGCTCGATTTCCAATGCAAATGCATAATAACCTTGAGAAGTGCGAATTCCACAATAATAGGGATTATTAAAAATTCGACTTCTTATTTCTTTTAATATTTCCATAGTCTCAGATGCAATTTTTACAATTAAATATAATCGCCAATTTGGCCCCTTTCTGATGATGGGCGACCCCTTTAACAAAATCACTTAAGTTATAATTAAATATTATAACTTTATATTATAATCTCCAAACAATTAATATTTAATAAATTCAATTAAATATTAATTTCTCTCTCATTACTCAACCGATGCCTGATCCGTCTGAAGCTGACGAACACTGAAGTGATTCTGAACACCAACAATCCATACTGCTAAAAATAGCAGGGGTCCCATCGCTGACTGCCAAGAACGCTAAAAATAGCAACTTCTCGCAAGGGTCGGAAAGAGCGAACGAAGCCAACAAACTCGCTAACTAAGCTGAAGCCAAGTCTAACGTGACCTTCATCCAGATTATCACCACGAGGGTCATGATAGGCTTAATCTTGTGCTCCGAGATGTCAAGAAGGGACATGGCCCCCCTCGAATTGCTTGTCCTCGCTAATCTAATGCCGGATGCTCGGAATATCCCGCTTCTCCATGTAGCATCCTCAGGGAACTCTCCATTTCACGGATATTCCACGATAGTCCTCGACAACTTTCTCCCTCAGCTCCGGGATGGACTCGTACTAAGATCAACTTTTCCTCATCATCTAAGGGAGTGAACCGAGATGGTACCACGATGTCCCAACTTTGATATGCGATACAAAATACATTGTGTACCCTCTCAAGGAAGCTGCTTGTAAGCCACCAACTTGTGGATCCCCGAAGGACCGAAAAGCGGGTTTGCTTCTCCGACCCACTCTTCTAAGTGTGGACCGACTGCCGGCAAGAGGTAAACCACCCAACCTCAAATGCTCCTCTTTCTGATCCAGATCTCTTTTTGCTGATTCTGTGCCTTTGCGATATTCTCCTTGAGAGCCTTAATAGTATCCTGACTCTCCTGCAATAAGTCTCCAGCACTCGACCCCACTGGCTACTCGGCAGATCTAGGAAACTCGGCGCCTCATACCCATACAACGCCATAAAAGGAGACATCTGAATAGTCATGTGGTATGTCGTATTATAGCAATACTCGCACAAGTGAATCCACTTGACCCATGCCTTCTGCTGCCCTGCAATATAATTTCGGAGGTAACCTTCCACCCACTTGTTTACAATCTCCGTCTGCCCATCAGTCTGCGGGTGGTAACTAGTGCTCGGAGTGAGCTCGGTCCCACAAAGTCTGAACACCTCCTGCCAGAAGTGACTCAAGAACCGACTATCCCTGTCGCTCACAATGCTCCGAGGCAATCCATGAAGTCTGAATACCTCGCGAAAGAATACCTCTGCTACCTGTGTAGCTGTGTAGGTTGTGGTGATCGGAAAGAAGTGGGCATACTTCGTAAGCCGATCCACAACTACATATATCAATCCATATTGGGACTTAGGCAAGCCGTAATAATCCATCGACGGGGCATTCCCACTTCTGTCGGGGAATCGGTGGCTGCAATAAACCCGGTGTTGTTCTCCTGCTTGTTCTGCTGACAAACAGGGCACTCACGCACGTACTGAAGAACATCAGCCTTGAGTCCTCTCCAGTGAATCTCTCCCGAATCTGTCTGTAGGTCTTGAAGTACCCGGGATGTCCTGCAGTCGGTACATCATGAAAGGCTCGCATGATTATGTTCTTCACTTCTGAACCTGGGATCAAATATATCCTGTTCTTGTAAATGATCAAGTCATTCACAAGTGTATACCTGGTATCAACTGTCGATCCCTCAACAATGCTGGAGGCCCAAGTGTCCTTGGCATACTCTGCCACTATCATATGCCTCCAGTCCTCTGAAATGTGAACCATAGCGCTCAAATGTGGTCTACGTGAAAGTGCATCAGCCACTACGTTCTGTGTACCTTTGATATATGAGATATCAAAGTCATAAGCCTGCAACTTACTGACCCACTTCTGCTGTCTATCATTGAGATCTCGCTGCCCCAAAAAGTGTCTCAAACTGTTATGATCAGTTTTAATGCAAAATTTGCTGCCAACCAGATACTGTCGA
The DNA here is from genome assembly GCA_007258455.2 of Sequoia sempervirens. Classification (NCBI taxonomy): domain Eukaryota; kingdom Viridiplantae; phylum Streptophyta; class Pinopsida; order Cupressales; family Cupressaceae; genus Sequoia; species Sequoia sempervirens. The sequence goes on from VDFB02389614.1 coordinate 52,069, forward strand.
AATTTTGCTAAGGCATGCATAATCGCGAGCATCTCCTTATCATATATGCTATACAGCCTCTCTGGTCCTCTGAGTTTGCGACTTGTTGTGACCTTTTCACACATCGCCCCATTGCAAATGGGGACCCTTCGTTTTTTTTGCTTTTTGCTTTTTGCCTTGGCGTCACAACTGCTTATCACCAGTCTTTTTGCAAATGAGGAGTTTGAGTTTTGAACAATCACCCGAGTCAGTTGGAGAAATTGAGCCTAGATCACTGTATAAACGTCGTCATCGCGCTTAGAAGGCTTGGGAGACGAAGATCGACTGTCATTTCGGTCAATTCCGACATCTCCTACTTTTTAGGGTTTCTCACCCCGGGCCCCCTATTTTTTAGGACCTACTTTTTTGGCACTTTTGGGCAATTCTGGGATCCCTATTTTTTAGGGTCTATTTTTGGAAAGTTGCTATTTTTGGAAAATTTCTATTTTTAGAAAGTTTCTATATTTGGAAGGGTCACGAGTTTCAAAAATCCACTCAGAAGTTCGAAAAGATCAACGAAACTCTCAGAAAATCAATTCGAATTTTTTTTGAAATTTTGGTAAAATTCTGGAAAATCACATAAAAAGTTCAAAAAATCTGGAAAAGTTGCTCGAAAATGGTGAGAAATTCTGGAAAATCACAGAAAAATCTGGTGAAAATCACGTAAAAATTCTGGAAAATTACAAAAAATGGTTGAAAATCAGGAAATCCATCAATAAATCTGAGAAATTCATAAAAAATCTGAGTGACCATGGCAAGGTTATGACTGAACAATCATGAAGGAGACTGAAGAATTCGCCTAAGTATGGAATTAGCATCAGAAATCTTCAGCCAGATAATGGCTGTGGCAAGAAAAAAGTGTCAATGGCCAAAAATTCTATGAAGTCCGCCCTTGTGTGGCTGGGTAAAATTTGTCAATGGCATAAAAAATCTGATCAATGGCCAAGCAATCAATAGAGTCCGCCTTAACAAAAGCTGGGTAAAGGTTGGCAATGGTCAATCACAAGCTGAAGTCCGCCCTCAGCCAAGAAGTCAAGTGGCATCAAACATGAGCAAGTCCGCCCTTGTAATGGCCAACCAAAGGCTGAAGTCCGCCCACCATAATGATGAAGTGGCATGAAATTAGAGAAAGTCCGCCTTAGCCAAAAGTGTTAAATGGCAAGCTCTTAAGCAAAGTCCGCCTCAAGTGAAAAGATATGGCAATCAAAAGGATAAAGTCCGCCCTTTGGAAAGAAGAATTTGTCTAAGAAAATGAGGCAATGGCCAGACCATCAGCCAAGTCCGCCCCTCAAATGGCCAGACATTCAATGAAGTCCGCCCATGGAAAAATGAGAAATTTGACTAAGGCATAGCCAAGGAAGGATTAAGTGGCAGGAGAAATGCTAAAGTCCGCCCCAAGGAAAATAGCCCAACACTTGGAAAATTCAGCCTAGTCCATGATAAATTGGCATGAGGGAATTAGAAAAAATTAGATGGCCAAATCATAGACAAAGTCCGCCATGTATAGAGAGGTGAGAAAAAATTAAAATTTTGCCTAAGTGTGAACCTTTGGAAAATGAAAATATGCATGGCACTTAGAAAATTCGCCCAAGTGGCCAAATAAAATTGGATATGGCTAAATAATTTTGGACAAGAGGCAATTTATGGCCAAGAAATTTTCGACATGGCTAGGAAAATTGTGAAAAAATCAAGCAAATGGCTAAATAAAATTGGATATGGCTAAATAATTTTGGACAAGAGGCAATTTATGGCCAAGTAAAGTTGGACGTGGCTAGAAAAATGTTGGCCGTGGCTAGAGAAATGTTGGACGAAAAAAGATTTATGGCCAAATAAAATTGGACATGGCGGATAAATTTTGAAAAATGATTAAAAATTATGGCTAAATAAAGTTGGACGTGGCTAGATAAATTTTGGAAAAGAGCAAGAAAATTTTGCCAGAGACTTTGGACGATTAAAATTTACGGCAAAATAATTTTGGACAAAAAGATTTATGGCTAAATAAAATTGGACATGGCGAGATAAATTTTGAAAACGGCAAGAAAATTATGGCCAAACAAATTGGACGGAAGGAGAATTAAAAGCTTGAAAATGAAATTTGTAAAAGTCTTTCAAAGCTTATCTTGAAAAGTTATCTAAAATAAATTTGTTTTGTTTTACTGCAGGTGGATGACTACACAAGGCGAAGGAGAAAATGGCGAAGAAAGTGTAAAGTCCGACTTGAAGGGAGATGAAAGGAAACTTGGAAGTTCACCATTGCACATTGCAAGACCAACAGGAAGTCCGCCAAGAGTTTGGCATCATGAAGACAACGGCAGGCACACCGTCAAAGTACATCCAACTTATGCAAGCCAAATTCAAAATTGAAGACAAACCTACCGGCGAAGTTTATTTGAGCACAAAAATGGCCAAAATCTTGAAGGTATTACGAAGTAGCCAAAATTTGGCTAAGTATGGGAAATTCTCTACTGAAAAAGTTCCAATTTTCCTTCATTGTGGCGAAGGCACAAGGGAGTTCCTCTCCAAATTCAAGGCACATGAAGGAATTCCAAAGCAATCCAGAAAGAAAGATTTAAGGGCTTCAAGTCTAAACAGGTGCTTCAAGGCGAGGTGAGAAGAAGAAACCAAAGTAATCCAAGATCAAAGCACAAAGGATAAAGTCATCGGCAAGAAAAATATTCTAAGGCAAGAACAACAAAGCAGACATCCAGCACATTGAGGTGGTGCCTCGTCACCTTCCGACCAATCAAATCATTCCAAATCAACATGCAACAACTTTCTATTTTATCTATTGGTTCATATTTAGCAAAAAGGACAAGTGTCCTCAAATGTAATTTTCTTATTGGTCGAGGGGTAGCAAACCCTAATTAGGGTTTTATTTGTAATCTTGGCCGTTGATTCTAAATCAATCTTGGCCATTGAATTGTAAGTGGGAAGCCTATAAATTGAGCTCAACCCCTCATTTGTAAAGCATGGGAGCATGTTGCAAAACATGTTGAGATAAGCAACTGTTGTAAGATTGCCAAAGTAATAAGTAATGCATGCATTGTTCTGATGGTGATTGCTTCTCTTATTTTGGAATTGTCATGGTTCTTATCCCTCATCATAGTTTAGATTTTATTTCATGTATGCTAGATGAATGCAAGATTTGATAAGTATTGATTTATGGTGAAACTTTTTGCTCATACTTTCTTTGAACGGATGATTTTCGTTCAATGCGTAAAGTTAGCCTGAGCTTACTTTGTGGATTCTTAACTTCTGTCTGAATAAATATTGTTCGATTGGAAGGTAGTTATTCATGACGTGAAAATCATAAACACAACTCTCCCTTGAAGATTGCACTGGCTTTGCGTAGTTGGCGCGTTCCCTGCGTGGCGAAACAAAGTTTAGTTTTGTTTCACCGAGTCAATACCGTCTCTTGGATTCTTAGGAGTAGATTAATGCTTCTGAACCCTTCTCCTTTTTTAGTTTCTTTGATCCTATCGGAATAATAGGGCTTCATTGTCCGAACCTTCATTGTGAATTGAACAAGCCTAGTGTAAGTCCCTTTGTGTTACCAGCATAATCACATCAAACCACAGAGCTTATCCGCACTCATCTTAAACATTGGAATTACCGTATGATCTTACTTGCAATCTTAGCATACGAGGTAGTTTTTCAAGAGGGGATAGAGCGTCTTTGGACTCTTTATTCTAGAATGTTTGTTGTGTCATAAAACACGCATCAACACGACTCTCATACACAATCGGGTGCTTGTCCTGCATAAGCACCGCACCAATGCCCTCACCTGATGCATCGCATTGAAGCTCGAACGGCTTCATAAAGTCAAGTAGTGCCAAAACAGGGCATGTGGTCATCAACTCCTTGAACTTCATAAAACACTCTTGTGCCTCAGAAGTCCAAACAAATGCCCCCTTCTTCAATAAATCTGTCATCGGGGCTGCATGTCGTGAATAACCATTCACGAATCTGCGGTAGAACCCACATAAACCGAGAAACCCTCTCAACTGTGTCAGGTTTGCCGGTGTAGGCCAGTCCACAATGGCGCGGATCTTTTCAGGATCCATCCGCACTCCTCCTGCACTGATGATATGACCTAAATATAACAATTCGGTCATTCCCAAATCACATTTGGATTCCTTGGCGTACAAGGACTCCCTCTCCAAAATACTCAACACGGTCTCTAAGTGAGCCAGATGCTCCTGCCAAGTCCTGCTGTATATAAGGATGTCATCGAAAAAGACCAACACAAACCTCCTCAGCAATGAATGGAAAACCCTGTTCATCGTAGACTGAAAAGTGGCTGGCGCATTAGTGAGCCCAAATGGCATCACTACGAACTCGAAGTGCCCACAATGACATCGGAAGGCAGTCTTCTCTATGTCCTGCTCACGGACTCTGATCTGATGATACCCCGACCGTAAATCAATTTTGGTAAAGTAACAGGCACCATGGAGCTCATCAATAAGCTCGTCAATCCTCGGTATCGGATACCTGTTCTTGATCGTCCTCTTATTCAGGACCCTGTAATCAATGCACATGCGTAATGTTCCATCCTTCTTCTTAACCAAGACAACCGAAGAAGCGAATGGTGACTTGCTAGGTCGAATGTGACCCATAGCCAGTAACTCCTTTATTGTCTTCTCTATTTCATCCTTTAATCTTTTAGGATGCCTATAAGGAGTTATCATAACGGGCTTAGCGCCCTCCTCGAGCTCAATAATGTGCTCTATGCCTCTGTCTGGAGGTCTACCTGGCGGAATATCACTGAACACCTTATCATGCTTGACTCTCAACTGCTGAATGTCCGGATGATATTCTGTCTTTTGCTGTCCCTCCTGTATAGGTACCAAAGTGCACTCGGCAGCCCACTCTACCATGTCGTGACGCATGAGCCTCTCCATCCGACGAAAAGAAATTGTTTTGAGGTCGCTGTCCCGAATTGCTTTAAGTATGTGAGTCTTCCCGTCGACATCAAAACGGATCTCCATGTCCTTGAGACGAAGAGTGACTTCCTCCAATGAATGAAGCCACTTCATTCCCAAGACCAAATCAATGTCTCCCATGTTAACCACATAGTAATCAGCCTTGAACTCATAATTGTTCAGGCGTAAAGGGAGATCCTTTATCATGCGTTCACACCTCAAGGTGTATCCATCGGCCACCTTGACTCTAATGCCCTCGAACTCCTCAGTAATGAGTCCGCGTTTCTCAACGAATCTGGCATCTATGAAATTATGTGTGGCTCCTGTATCAAGTAGGGTAATGACCCTCTGTCCTGCCAACACACCACGAATCCTGAAAGAGCCCTCCTGCTGTATGCTAGATAAGCGTGCCTCCTGTAGCTGAAGCTCTGGCTCTGTCTCAGCTCTAGGCTCTGGAGCCTCTGACTCTGAATCCTCGGAACTCTCCTGCTGTTCGGACTTTTCTGATTCTGAGTCCTCGTAGTACGCCCACATCACACGATTTGCCTTGCCCTTAGGTCTTAGAGGACAATCGTGATTGGCGTCATAGGGTCCTTTGCAGTAGAAGCAAAGCTTCTTCCTGCGTAGGTCATTAAGGGCCTCTCGATCCAAAGGTGGAGCTGCTGATTTACCTTTTGAATCGTTCCTAAAGTCTGATTTTTCTTTGTTAAAATCAGATTTGTCCCTGTTTTTGTTAAAGCCCTTATTATCCCTGAATGAAGAATTACCTCTGGAGTTAAATCTACTAGACGGTGCTGCTAACTCCATGCTTCGTGCTTTCTTCATTGCCTCCTGTAATGAAGGAGGATCAAAGGCTTTGATCCAGCCTCTCAGTGGCTCTGTCAAACCCTCCATAAAGAGTACTACCAATCTCCTCTCAGAAATGTTCGGAACCATGACTGATAACTTCTGAAAGTCACCAATGTAGGATTCCAAACTGCCACTCTGCCTCAACTGAGCTAAGTCTCTGAAGTAGGATTCTGGATCCTTCCTATCAAACCGCTCAACCAATCTGTCTACGAACTCCTGGTATGAGGTGATCCTATCATGCTGTAACGTCACCATCCCGTGGTGCCACCAGTCGTACGCTACTCCCTCAAGATGCAGTGTCGCATATCGAATGGCATCTCTCTCAGCCATCGGACGTAATGTGAGGAAGGTGTCTAACTTGCTAATCCATGCCTGGGCTGTCACCTTGCCACTACCATCGAACATAGCTAGGTTGAGTCTGTTTGTTGCATGTTTTAGGTCATTATTCTGCTGTCTAGGTCTCCAATCCTGTCGACCTCTATGGTGCTCTCTCCTCTGAGTAATAAAACGGTCGAAAGTGATCCGTTCTCTGACCTCCGGTGGTACCAACTCCCACTCCTCGTTCGCTGCCATAAGCGTATCCGCGAACAACTCATCATGCTCCTCACCTGCCAAGACCTCCTCGGCCTCCTGTCTCACAAATGTAGGCCTGGTAGGCCTGTCTGCTGTCCGTGAGGCTGTCCTAGGTGCCCTGCGAGACCCTGCTTCACTCCTCTCATCGTCACGATGTGGTGACGGTCTCCTCGGAGTACCCAGTCTCTGAAGTGCAACTGCCAACTGCTGTAATACATCATCGGACTGCCGTTGACCTGCACGAAGATCTCTGAGTGCAAGCAAAACCTGTGCATCATCCTGATCTCTATTATTAGGTGGGATCTTTGTCCTAGGTATATCTGTTCTGTCAGCCCTGTCATTCCTGTCAGCGATGTTTCCTGGCTGCCTGCTCAAACTCTGTTGTCTGTCAATCAGAGCACATCTGCGTGTGTAATACCTGTGAGAGCCAAACTGTTCTGGCTGCATAAGACTGCTAAACCCTTAGGATGGCAGGATTTAGCTCTGATACCACTGTATAAACCCTTGTTTCCCCGTTTCCTGAATCTGACTGATTTTTTTGTGTTTTGCGTTTTTTGATTGTTTTTGGGGTTTTCGTGCAATAAATGAAAATTGCGATTTTTGCAAGAATTGATAATAAATTCAATAAAAATTACTATACTGCCTTTATGGATGGAAAATACAGTATCTAAGAATGGCGTTTCATTTATTGAACCTCGGAAAGTATTACAATAAATATCTGGTAGCATGCACAAGGAAATAACAATATTTTAATGAAAGAACTTGACAATTGCGGCTAGCTAGTAAAAGGATCAGATCTGGTACGACAGCAACACTCTTGTTCCTTTCCTCCTGTCTGGCAATCTCCAGTGCTTCTTGGAACCCTAGCGCCCACTCTGATGAAGACTGCTGCCCAGAAAGGTAGGCGTTTTAGCAAAACTCAAGAACACGCCTTTTAGTGATGGTACGGCCAAGTACAGCAGTGGTACGGCCTGGTAACAGCAATAATTAAAGTGTACGGCTCTCTGATGAATCCCTTGTTATCAATGAAGTAGGCGCCTTGATGAATAAATGTCTGCTGGATGAAACCCTCAGCAAAAACCTCTGAACATAGAATAATCTGTGAAGTTCAATGATTTCCTCTGGATGAAGAAACCTCTGTGCTGGCAATAAATCAGGTGTTATTTCACACCCTCTGAATTGCTTCCAATGGAGATGGCTCGTTCCCCAAGGAATTCAAGACTGAAACCCTAAAGCTTCTTGCTCAGACCAAACTTGATCAATTTCCAAAATCAATAATCACATAATGGCTCGATTTCCAATGCAAATGCATAATAACCTTGAGAAGTGCGAATTCCACAATAATAGGGATTATTAAAAATTCGACTTCTTATTTCTTTTAATATTTCCATAGTCTCAGATGCAATTTTTACAATTAAATATAATCGCCAATTTGGCCCCTTTCTGATGATGGGCGACCCCTTTAACAAAATCACTTAAGTTATAATTAAATATTATAACTTTATATTATAATCTCCAAACAATTAATATTTAATAAATTCAATTAAATATTAATTTCTCTCTCATTACTCAACCGATGCCTGATCCGTCTGAAGCTGACGAATACTGAAGTGATTCTGAACACCAACAATCCATACTGCTAAAAATAGCAGGGGTCCCACGCTGACTGCCAAGAACTGCTAAAAATAGCAACTTCTGCAAGAAGTGTCCGAAAGAGCCCGAACGAAAGCCAACTGATCAAACTCTGCCAACTGAAGCTGAGCCAAGCTCCAACGTGACCCTCTATCCAGTCTATCAGCCTACGAGGGTCGTATGATAGGCTAATCCTGTGCTCCGAGAGATGTCACTGAGAAGGGGACATGACACCCATTTAGGGTTTCTGAAAGACCTCACATATCACCTTATGTTTAATATTTTATCCTTTTTAATTATTATTGATGGCATGTGATGTTGAAAAATCTTATTCTACACACTGAAATTCTAGTGTGGACAATTGATCACCTTTGACAAACTGATGCCAATCTCAAATTTGTAATGTCTTTCTTAGTACATATGCTATCAAGTGCTTTAGAGGGCGAACTAGTCCAACTCTATGTAGTAATACAACTTTTACAAAAGAAAAGGCTTACCTTTTCCAAAGTCATTGTCCAATGTAATGCATGCTATTGTATTTAGTAAGACCACTATACATAACAAGATATGCAATTGCTTCAGATAGAACATTCATTACAATTGTACAGTGTCTAATCTAAGCCAAGAAAATTACAAGACTGTGCAAGATATAATGCTGTGTTACTTGGTTTTTTAAGCCGATAGGCTATATTTGCGTGAAAATATGTTATTTTATCACTTGTGGAATGCCTTGTTAATAGTAAAGCATTATGTCGCTACGATAGGCACTCTTAAATTTGCACTGAATGATACCTTGCAAAATCATTGCATATTAATATATATTCTGATTTATGTTATTAGGGTTCAACTGTTTGTTGAATTACATGTTGAACACTGATGGGAGACAGTAGACAAATATTTGCTTTGATCATCGCGAATATCCCCTATAAATATGCTCCAAAAGTAATGCCCCTTCCTAACCGTTTTCTGTTTCGTTTCCAAAAAACATTTACTGGTATGCTGTTTTACTACTGTTTTGCAATTTACTTATGCAGATTTGGTTTTTTGTGGTACGACGATGAAAGGGGTGCTTTATATCTGTTGTAATCGAGATATGCACACAAGTGCTTTCATTTTTGGTCAATTTAGTGACATCTTGTTACAAGAAAACATTGCTTCAGCCTATTGTGGAGATAATTATTGATACCATTCCAGAAGTGGTAAGAATCTGAAATCTTTTTCCTTGTCATTGATGAGTAAAACTATTATCATCTATACTGTGAATATATAAATCCAATAATTGTACATTTTATGTGGAGTTCTTACAGCATTCTACTATTTTTATTTTACTTTTTTCTCCATTGTTTATCACAAATATATTTAGTGGCTATACAACAAACTCTTTTGTAATTAGAACTTGAGATTCAGACCATTATACTTGTTAGAAAAATCCAATGTGATTGAAACCTATATTTTTTAAACTTTTAGAATTTTTTTGAGATGTGTATTATGTGTATTACAATTTTTCTATATTAGGGGGAGCTGGCTTGGCATAACCCCAAGGATTTTTGTTAATTTTCAATCTATAGATCAAACATTCCTGGATCCCTTTGACTTGTCAAGAAATGGATGAATACCAAGCTTATCAATGACAAAGCCAAGACACTGATGTAGAATGACTTACTCGTTTTGCTTGAACCTTATGCTGGTGAAGGAGGTCTAACATTGTATGGATACACTACGTATGTTTATCCCATTTGGAACTATAGATAATGATATCATACAAATAAATAATGGCTCCTTATGACAGTTCCTTTGGCACCATACGTATTACACCAGTAATGGCTCCTTATGACAGTTGTTTGATTTGGAAACCATGAGTTGCTTATGTAGTGTGATGATATTGTATTTTGGTTTAATTAAGCTATGTTTGTGTTCTGGATTAATTCTGCTATTTTTGTATTTCTATAAAAAATTTCTTTCTATTGTGTTAAATCAAATACTTCTTGTTCATATGCAAGTCAAGGAAAGTAAGCCTTGAAAACACAAAGGATTCAATTCAATCATATGGAGGCAAAGTAGGGGAAAACTTAGGCAATGTGAAGGACACAGTGCAATATTATGAAGGGAAAGCCCAAGAAAACATTGGCAACTTGAAGAACACAACCAAGAGAAAGACAAGCCTTCCAACAAAACAGGTTGAATTAATTTATGTTGACTTCCTCTGGAAAACAGTAGGCTTCATATGCCTTGTCTTTGCATGTACATTTTGCATACATGTCTAACTGAGCATTTCCAACTAGAACATCTGACAAAATTTCTATATCCTTCATGCTTTAACGAATACTCTATTCCAAAGCTCTCACTTTTGCACAGGCTGGGACAACACTAGTTGAAGACCTATTTGTTGTGCGACTACCTCGTGAGAATACCCATGTCGACTAAGGTGTGGAGTTGGGTTTTTTTAGCGTCTGTCGACTATGCATTTAATGCTTTTCCCCTCTCACATTTCTCCACAAATATCTATGTTTCACATTCTTCGACTAAGCCCAAACTTAAAATCATTTCCCTTGCTTTACATCTCCGTTTGTATGAATTTCTAAGCTTGAATTTTAAAGACAGGTCTGTGAATATATTTAGTACCAAATTTAATGTTTGCATTGATAATAATATTGTATTCAATCACTTTCATGTGTTGTATCAATTTGGGCAGGATGAATTTTAGTTGTAATCTCTAAGCCACCTCTGAAGGTACCACTTCCTATCCCCAACCCACCTCTGGAGGCACCACCCAAGCCTACTGTTGTGAAGCCACCTCCCAAGCTCCCTGTGCACCCAAAGCCTCCACTTAAGCTAGTTTCTCCTCCCTTTTACCCTTACAAATCCCCACTTGCTAAAGATAAAGAAACATGTAGTTCAAAGTGATGGAATAGCTAATATTGATGGTATCATAGTTGGAAAACTCGCCAATTGCAAGTACTTGGCAAGCCCGAAAAACTCGGCTCAGCAAAAACTCGGGAAATTAAAAAATTGCTTAAACTTCACGAAAAACGCATTTTTTTTGCAAAATTCAAAGATAAGATGCATCCAATGAGTCAATAAATGAGTACATATAAGAAACAAGCAGTATTTGATTGATATGAAAGAAAATTGGATACAAAATGGCATCCTCATGTGGAATGCTGAGTGCTCAATGCGTTGATATGATAATAGTCTGAAACAAAATGAAAATAGCAAATTGTTTTTGTAAAACTGAAAGTAAATACTACATAAACATTAATATATTTCAGTTTTTACAAATTCACATGAATCACATCTTCCTCTTCCCATGTCTAGATCTCAGTAAGGGACCGGAAGAGGGTCTAATCGTAGGAGTCTGCTCCTGCTGTGCCTGTGGCTCCTCAACCTCCATCCTGGATGTAGATCCTCCTGCAGCTGCTGGTGGTGGCACTAGCAATGACTCCTCCTCAGGGTCATCCTCAAGGTCGTCCAATGAGAATGCAAATCCACCCTCCTCCATTGCCTGTCGCTCTAAATCATAAATCTCATCCTTAGTAAACAATGGAGGCTGCTCCCCTTGCCCTGTCCAATCACTGTATGGATCTATCTCATCCAAATCAATTGGATCATCATATGATATTTCTTCTACCTTTCTTTTGCGCAATCGAAGATTATATTGCACATAAACAAGGTCATTGAGGCGTTTTTGAGCGAGTTTGTTCCTCTTTTTTGTGTGGATAGCCTCAAACAAACTCCAATTGCGCTCACAATTGGAAGAACTACAAGGCTGGCTCAAGACACGGAGGGCAAATTTTTGAAGATTTGGGGTTTTTCCACCCCAATGTGTCCACCAAACATCTACAAAAATAACAAAAAAAGAGTCAGAAAATTCTAACTTGTAATTATCAATTTTTCATTTTTGTAACTTTTAAATTTCAAATTTTATACCTGGTGGCAGCCTAGATACTGCTCTCTTTGCCAGGTCTAAAGAGAAGAGTGCACCCCTTTTTTCTCTATAACTCTACAATTCATTAACAATGCAGTCTGCCTCATCAGGTGTGGATGTCATCCACTGAATGCAAGTAGTGAGGCCCTCCATAACCTCTTCAGTAGGATCTGAATAGGTGCCTGAGTGGATGAAACGGGGGTTCAAGAAGTACCCTGCTGCATGGATAGGTTGGTGGAGTTGATTGTTCCACCTCCTATCGATAATCTCCCAAATGGGATCAAATTTGAGGTTGTCCCCCTTATAATATTTTTTAATAGCCTCCTTGGCCCTATCCATGGCCTCATAAAGATACCCCATTGGGGTTTGATCCCCATCCACCAAGCGAAGCACTCTAACCAAGGGCTCTAACACCTACAATATAAATTTAAAAATGCAAAAAAAGATTAGAGTTACAATCTAGTAATTTACAAATTTACAATGAAAGACATTAACTTTAAGAAAAATGTTTAATTTGAATTTAGATTCAAACTCAAAGTTTTGAAGTTACCTTCACAATCTCTGTTGCTCTTTGTGCAAAGAGGGGCTCGAAGACAATGTTTTGAACTCTTTCTCCTTCTGGCTTCTTCGAATAAGGTGAGTCTACCCATGCTTGACTCACAAACATTTGTTTCAAAGCCGTCAAAGCACCAAGAATGCTTTGCAACGTTAAGAAAACCGTTGCAAACCTTGTCACACCAGGTCTCACCAATTCTCTCCCTTTGGTGTGCTCCCTCATCAAGCTGAGAACCCAAGGGTGATTGTAGATATATTTAGTGATCCTCCTTCCATCCTCTACAATCGGTGTGACCCAATCTAATTTGCCTATGTCCTCCAAAAGAAGGTCAAGGACATGGGCAGCACATGGTGTCCAAAAAATTGTGTGGTGTTTATCTTAGAGGATTCTTCCTGCTGCCACATATGCTGTTGCATTGTCAGTTACGATTTGCACCACATTTTCAAGCCCAACCTCCATGCACACTTGCTCCAACATTCTAGCCAAATTTTCTGCATTTTTTACTATACTGGAGGCATCCACGGATTTCAAGAACACCACCTCATTTTTGCAAGAAACCAAAAAATTAATGATTGTACGGTTTTTTCCATCCGTCCACCCATCAAAAAGTATAGGGCAGCCATATTTTTTCCATTCTTCCTTTGTTCTTCTATCGTTGCCCTTGCCCTTTTAGTTGCATTAGAAAGCAACCTAAGTACAAAGTGAAATTAAGTACATAGTTTTAATTTGTAAACAAAAAAATAGCTTAAATTAATCATAAATTAAACTTAAAAAACATAAATTAAACTTAAAGAATATAAACTAACCTCCCACTAAAGTCTTTGCGCGAAGGTGCCTTGTAGCCTTTCCCTGCAACTGTCAATGCGGTCACCAAATTTTGCCAGTAAGGTGAGCTTGCCACATTGAAAGGGATGTTGTTGAAGTACCAAAAATTGGCACAAGCAATATTTGCATGCTCATGCACCTCCTTATTCCACCCAGTTGCCTCTAAAGAAGGTTGTGCACCAAGTGTGTTTCTAGGCACAAAAAAATCACCAATGCGTGAACTCGTGGTTGTGCTCGTAGGTGTTGATCTTGACCCTAGTACTCTACTAGAGGTACTCGAAGGGATGGAGGTGGTGGCGGGTTGCAGCGGTTGCCTTCGCACACGTGGACCACGAAGAGATCCCACTATGCCGGCTGCTATATCATCATCATCTGACAATGACTCAAGGTTGACTGCAACACCTTGAGAAGAAGCTATGGCAGCTTGCATTGCCGCTTTTTCCTTCACTCTTTGCACCTTTTTTTCTTCTGTAGCGGAAAGTATTGCATTCATTTGTCTTTTTATTTCCTCATTGGTGTTTATGCAAGCCTTAGCATCACGTCTAGGGATGCCTGCAAGGTGGTATTTGAGGCGATTGATGCCTCCACTGTATACATTTTTACACCTAATGCAATACACTGTTCCAGGTTCTGGTCCTTCATATGCATATTTTCAAGCAGGATCTCTAGCTCCTGCTGGACGAGTGCCTACATATTCCCCACTCCCAGGCATGGATGGGGCTGAGGTAGGGGTAGAAGCGGATTCAAAAGCCATTATCAATTAACCTACAAGTACACACACAAAAGTGAAAGCACAACTTGTTAGTTTTTTGATAGAAAATTTTAAAAGAAGCTAAATTAGATTAAATCAATATAGATTACTTTAAATTAGTAATCTAAGATTCTAGACATATAGATTAAATCAATATAGATTACTAATCTAAGATTCTAAACATTTTCATCAAAAAAATTGGATTAAAAAAAGAAATTAATAAACTAGGGTTACAAAAAAATGTAAAAAATAGAAAATTACTTTAAATTAGTAACAAACTAAGCTAATATATGATTTTAAACATGTTTTCAACAAACAAGAAGAATCAAAATAAAAAAACAAACTAGGGTTTGAAGAAAATTTCAAAAAAATGAAAAATCAGCAAAATATGAGAAAAAATCAGAAAAAAGTGTCACAAATTCTTGTTTTGATGAATCGAAATCTTCTTTTCAACAATATAAATGTATTTAAATCTATTTTACAATTCATTCATGATGTTTTTTAAACATACAATCAACAAAAATGAAGAAAAAATAAATAAAAAAGAAAGAACAAGCAAAATCAGAAAACCTACCTAGAAATCCAATTTGCCTTTGAAATCCGATGAAATCCTCCTTCAAATCTCGTCTCCTCAATGTAAAATCACTGAAAAATGGTGCAAAATGCTCTAAACTCCGTTTTTGCTCTGCCAAGAGTGAAAGAAACTCAAAAAACCGAAATGAAATGACCTTTTGGCCGCCGGCGGACTTCATAGTCTGATCGCGCGAGTTTTTTTTAAAAACTCGCCGACTTTTTGTGAAAAACTCTCCAAAAAGTCGGCGAGTTTTTCCTGCGAGTTCTTCTCGTTATTACTCGTTTGCAAAAAAAACTCGCGAGTTTTAGGCGAGTTTTCCAACTATGGATGGTATAGTGAATGGCAAAAGTGCAATGGATGATATTATAGTCTCAATGTTGTTGTAGCCACTTCACTTATTTTAATGATGCTGGATATATCATTCTGCTCAAGAATCTCAAGACTTACTGATGGATTTGGTCAGCTCAAGTCTCTCACATTTCTGAACATGTATTGATGCTCTAATCTGGAGATGGTTTCTGATGATTTCGGTCATCTCAAGTCTCTCACAAATCTGAACATGTTGGGTTGCTCTAATTTGGAGATGGTTTTTAATTTCAGGCAGTTTTCCTCTGTATGCGTAGTGAATGCATCAAGTATGAGTAGACAATATCCTATTGCATAGTTGTGGTTTTTTGTGGCCTTGCTAGAAACCCATATTCAAATTTATATTTGTAATTTGTTTCCTGAGTCAATACATTAGGGCCTTTTGACTTAAGACATTTTTTGCAATTTTCTATTTTGCGTTTCTATTGAATGTGTGAAAGAGAATGATTCTGTATAATTTTGGATCTCATTTTGTAGAAAATATAAGTGGAATCAAGTATATAAATTCCATGAAAATATTTTGCACAGAAAGGCTCAATAATTCCTTCATATCTGAACACTAATGGTAGAAGCAGGCCATAAATTCTAGGTAGCTATATAATACTATCGGCTTATTCCTTGCACCTCCCCCGGGTGCAAGTGCTAGTTATTATTTTTTTCATGAACCTCAATGAATGCATATTGACAAGAACATTAAAATGTATCACTCTCAGTATTTAATATTTTGTTAAAACCTTGTTACACTCCATGTGAATACTGATAGTTTCATAGCATTTAACATTTACTCCTTAGCAAAAGTCGAGGGGACCTTAATCCAATAATTTGGTAATGGTAAAAATGTTATTTTAAATGCAAGTCATACCTTGAATTGATAGATCCTTTTTTTCTATCAACCAAGGATAGGATCTAAATAAAAAGGTACTTATTAAATCTCTAGTGTGAAGAAGTAACTTTTCAAATGATTGCAAGTCCTTGTTGATTGCATGAAAGATCCCATATGAATATTTTAAGTTCTATATGTGAACGGGGGTTATGACGGTTCTAATGATATCCACTAATGAGGAGAATCAATATAGGATTTTCAATAGTAGTTCAAAATAAGTGCAAGATGGTCTTGAATATATATATATATATATATGAGATTGGAAGTTTAAAATTGAGGAAAGATGATAAGATAATCAAATACACAATTATTTGATAGATGTGGCTATCTAAATGTTATTGTTTAATATAGAGATTATTATCAATAGCAGTATCAAAGGATGTGATTGAAGGCTAAGTGCAACTACTCTTCTTGCCTTGTAGATGTAAAAATGGTTACATATGCATGATTACATTCTTAAATCAACAATTTGTATTAGATTGTATGAGTACTTGATTTATAAGAATGTATACTCACAATTTAGTAGAAGTATGTTCATGATTATATATGTATAGAAATACATACATGAGCTATACCTTCTTTATTTTAATGCACATTCTTTTAAATGTTGAATTTCCTATATTCCCATGGATATTGATGTTGGAAATTACTCTTAATTTCATGTGCTTGTGATCACATTATTACAACGTTGGCATACATCCATTTCATAGGCAAGACAATGCCTTGATGGAATTTGAAGATGTTTTGTTTGCTGACTTATGTGACTTATAAGTGAATCTCAGTGTGATTCTTGTTTATGTCTAGAATTCATGATAGCATTGGTTATGTATTTTCACAAATTCCATTACTCCAATTAGTTTTATTTTGCTAGTATTCCTCGTGCTGGTTCGGGCATTCTCCTTTCAGGAAGAATTCCGAGGAAGTGATTCACTTTGTGGTAGGGTGGAAACACGCTCCATCAATGTTCTTACCCTTGTTGAAGTTGTAAGAGTCTACCATTAGAAGAATCTTGTCAGGGAGTTCCATATTATGTTTTATCTATACTTGACCATGTGGTCTAATGTAAGTAATACATTCCTTAATGTATGCCATAATTTTGGCATTTTTACTCCAAATATCTTAAAATTGAACAATTTCTTTAGATAGTATATATGCATTTGTCTCTATTACTTGAGAAGTGTACACGTCATTTTTACATGTTTGGTGATGTGTAATTTTAGAAGTTAATTAATTTTAATCTTTGGAGGTCATTAAAACTACAGAGGCAAAATACATTGTTGTAGTACCATGTTGCACATAGTTGTTGTGGATGAAGCAAACCTTGAAGGATATCAGAGTGTCATATGTTGAACCAATTCCTATCTTATGTGACAATATAAGTGCGATCAATATTTCAAAGAATCCGGTAATGCATTGAAGGACAAAGCATATCTCAATTTGGTATCACTTTCTAAGAGAGGAGGTTGCAAAGGATGAGGTGAAGTTGGAGAATGTGCCTACAAAGGATCAAGTTACAGATATCTTCACTAAGGCTCTTCCTAAGGATAATTTTGAGCATCTTTGGGAGAAGTTAGGGATTATTTCCCCCCCTCCTTTCAATTAGATGCATAAGGTTATGCATCAACCTAGTGGATTTTAAGATTCATTCCTTGTTCTGGACTGATGTTGGTGGCTACCTCTTAGGGGGAGTAGGTAGTTGGCATTGTTGGTTGTTGCAATTAGGGGGAGTGTGTAGAGAAGGTGTGAAGAAAACAGAGCACAATAAAAGAAAAGGTAGTTGCAGAATAGTAGTTGTCCCTTATAGGTGTTGTCCTTGGGGGGAGAGAAAGCATGTGTGATTGATGTCAAAGGGGAATAAAAGAAAAGGAAACATGTGTTTCCATTTGCCATTGATGTCAAAGGGGGAGAGAGTTAAATGAAAAACCATATGAAGAAACGAAAAAGAAATCCTATAAAAAGAAAGTGTTGGAAAGAGTTGATGCTTGTGTAAGGGGGAGTAGTATGCACTATGGTGTAGTATATGAGTTGGTGATCAGAGCTATTATTGTTGTAAATGGTTTTTCATATCATGTGTTTCCATCAATAACAAATGGAGAGATTGTTGAAAGTATGCATTTTCATTGATATCAATAGATGTTTTTTGTTGCATTGATGTCAACCTATGGAGATGCTTTGATTGGTTGAATTATGTTTTCATTAGTAGTCACTTATGTCAATCTCTAGTGTTGCTTTGATGAGCATATGTTTGTGGATGTTCAACCTCTTGTGTGGTTGATAAGGTGTTGTAGATGTTGAGATGATGTTTTTGGTGCCTAGTTTCCAAATGCTTTTGAGAAAATTTGAATAAAAGAGGAAACATTGTGGTAAAAAGTGTCTAGTGTGGCAGAGTAGTGCTCAGCGTTTTGCTCTGCATTTCTTCATGGTTGAAGATCCGTTTGTGTAGTTGGATATGTTGATAAGAGGTTTTTATAGGCGTTATATCTAGAGTTTTAGGTTTTGGATCATTCGGTAGAAGAAGTTGTGCTCACCAGTGTGTGAACTATGATATGTAGTGTTGTATGGGAGAAATGGTTTTGCTCCACATTTCTTCACATTATGATTTCTGGTTTTACAAATCTAGAAGTATGCTTATATTGCTCATATCTATCTTAAATCTAAGTTGTTTGATTTTTGGTGCTCCACAAGGTTGGATTCATTAGTTATAGTATGTGGAAGGTTAGTTGGTTGTATAAAATGAATATGTTCTTTAGGTGTATGATATTGTGAAGGATTTTTTAGATTTTAGGGTTTTGATGGAATATTCTAGATTGTATTTAAGTGTTGTGTGTGGTCCATGAGTTGTCTTTGGATCAAAGGAAGTGTGTACTTAAATGTTTAATGGTGTTAACACAGGTTTGACCGACCTTGGGTTATTACATTAATTGTAGATTTGCTTTGGTGTTTGTGGAAGCGTGGAATGGCATGTATATGTGGATTTGGGTCCGAGGTAAGGTGTGATGTGGTTTTCCTTCATTCCTCTCCACTACGGGAATGTTTTGGTGCTGACCTAATTTGAATTTGCATGTTTGAGGTACATAGGCAACATTTTAGATTATTTTCAAGGTTGAGGATACTATATATATGTGTTGAGTTGATGAAGTATTGTGGTGTGAGGTGTGTGTGTTGTGAATTATGATGTGAAGTGCAAAATTGCAAAGTGCAGTGTGAGCTTTAATGACTAAGACTACTAGAAGTAGTGAGTAGGTGTCTACATTCTATAGAGAGAGTGTGAATGTTCTAGTGAAGTAGTGGTGGAACCTTTTTGTTGCTCTGAGATGGATTTCTCATTATAACAATCTTCTATCTTATTTCTAATTTGGCAATGAGCCCTTCTTTATTTTGGGCAGTGAACCCTTCGGCAATGAGCCTATTGTATTCAGTAATCCTCACTGTGGTTTTTCCCTTCTTGGTTTTTCCATGTAAGTCTAGTGTTCTTATGTGTTTGGATGTGTTTGCATTATTGTTTCTCATGTTTATGTTATGTTAATGCATGATAAGGGTTTAATGGTTGTTAAGGGTTTAAGCATTAATGCAAATCTGAATGTTAATGAGGTTTTGATGTTTTAATGTTAAAATAATTCACCCCCCCTCTTAGTTGTCTTGTGCATTCAACAATATCAATAATTGGAAGCTCACAAGACACTAATGTATGAATGTATAAAAGAAGGATGTATCAAGTGTGTATGTTTGTGGATAAGAAATACATGTTTTTTGTTTGATTGGTTTAATAAGTCAAGATGATGATTGTAGTCTATTTTTTGCAAAATCTTGACATTATTTGAATGGTTCATTCAAATAGTCATTATTTCTGGTCTTAGGTCTGAAAAGAGGATGAAAGTAAAAGAGGGCTTTAATATTTTATCCAAAGTCTTGATTAACACTTTAAGTTATGACTATTTCTATGCCAACGTGTAGAAAGCCATGCTTTTACATGCAAAAGGGAAAAAAGCAAACTCAAGGTTAAATGCCAAGCACAAAGAAAAAGGCAGGAAAAGCTCGTTGCATAAGAAATTTAGGGTTAACTTCACGTTTAGAAAAAAACATCCGAAGGAAAAGGAAAATCTAAAGAGAACACCATGTTGAAGATGGACTACTATGGTTTTGCCCCTGTTGAAGGTGAAGTGCAGAGATAGTTAACCTCCAGATTGGAAGGGAATGCAGTTCCTATTTTCTCAAGGCATCTCCCACGCTGTCAGTTTGAAGGATCTAAAGATCTCCCATGCATTCTCCTTGTGCAGCTGTTAGGTACGCCCCAAAGGCCTTTTACTATTGAGGGTTTTATTTACTTTAGTTATCTTGCTATTGCAAGGTCTAAGCATTGCAAAGAAGTTGCATTTTAACTGCTAAAACCTCAAGTGTTTGAAATAGTATAACTTTGAGAAAACAAGCAAAGGATTGAAGCGCAGACTTGGCATTTAGATCCACTCTTTTATTGATGAAGGTTATACAAAAGTAACAGATCAACCTAAAGGGTCTGCACACCTAGATGTTGAAGCATCACAAACTGACAAGTTTTTGTTCCCCTTAATCCCGTGGGTGACAGTAGATAAAATGTTGAATGCTATAAGCTCTTGAAGTTGGAGGCTAGAGAAATGAAAGATAAAAATGGTTTCATCTGTTTGAAGGAGTCACAACTGTATTTTTCTGTGCAGCTATTAGCAAAAATGATCAGATACTATTTGAAGAATAGTGTTGAAGCATCACAAGGTACTTTTATGCATGAAGGATTAGAAGCTACAAAAGGTATGCGTAAAGGAAAAGAAGGGGGGGGGGAATTAGTGTAATGAATGAACTATGGCAAAGGAAGGATAACCCTTATCAAATGGTTGAATATGGGTATAACAGAGGGCTCAGGGATAGGCATAAATGAAGATCTCAGTCATGAATAGAGCCATCAAGAGGATGTAGTGTTTAATATTGCAAGTATAATGCATTGAAAACCTAGTATCTTAAACTTGCACAGTTCATAGACACAAGAAAAGGTGACAATCATGAAGTATTTGCTACAGGGCAGTCATCAATGAATCTAAAAGGATAGAGCTATCAAAAAAGGACAGTAGCTGCAAGCATGTGAATTAGAACAGGCCTAAACTCTATTTTAACCATGTCTATGTAGTTTTGACCTTAATAGTCACCATAGTGTTTGACAGTCATGCACAAAGCAAGGTTGAGAAAAATGGATGTTAAGACCCTTTGTGACTATCATAAAGGGTAGAGGATGACAAATTGTCTCAACGATAGTCCCAATGCCTACGAGGACAGAGTTTTTTACCATGAGATCACCAAAATACAGTGGCCAAGATAGCATGAAAGCTAATAGGAAAGGACAGCATAATGATGTGTTGACTTTAAAAGATGATAGTCAATGTTCTAATAGCTGAGATCTGAAGGAAGCCTTTGCTTGATGATTTTCCATAACAAATCTTTGGGCATGGATGATGTACATGAAGTTGCAGATATACCTAAGGTTAAGTAATCTTACCAATTTAGGAATCAGTTAAATGCCAAAGGTAGTGGTATTCAATAGCAGCAATGTTACTTCTCATTGTTCTAAAGGATGTAATCTTCATGGTAGCACTGACATAGCGTAGCGCAATGAACAAGAAGGGTGTGATACTTTCAATTATTCAAGGACTCAAGACAATCACAATCCTATTCATCAATGAGACATCAAATATTATTCAATAAGGACAGTCACCTTGAGAGGGACACCATTGACAAAATGTAATTGAATGGTCAAAGGGTATATATGTTTCTTCTATCCATTGTAAGATGAAGGTTCCCAAGTTAGGTGATACAAAAGAAGTGTAGAAGTTAAAACAAGGGTTTTGGGACAGACATTAAGCTATATTAAGCAGCGTTTCACTGGGACAACAGAGTATGGTGTCCTAAAAGTAATGCAAGTTCAAGAGTGCCAAGGAATGGAGAAGTCAATTGTGGACAATCAAAGGACTGATGAAAGTGATTGGACAGTCCTATGACTGTAATGGAGATGTCATAAAACAAAGACAAAGGCTAGTTAGTTAAAAGGCAACAAAGACCAATCAAAAGATGTTTGACAAGGTTCAGTAAAGACTTCAAAAACTCAGATTTAAGGAGCAACAAACTCAGATTTAAGGAGCAAAAAACTCGTGAGATTTAAGGAGCAATAAACTCATATTTAAAGTGCAGCAAACCACAATGTAAACTTGGAGAAAATATGACTGTTAAAGTACAACAATAAAGGGCAGAAAATGAACAACAATAATAAGTTTACAGGAGCAACAAAGATGACAGTTAAAATGCAACATCTAATAACATGATAATGTGCAGAAATAATGACATGAAAGTACAGAAAAGTATGGTATAGAAATGCAGCAATAAACATGAAAGGAGCAGCATTAAGTGCAGCAAACAATATGACAGAAAAGTGTTGCAAATAAGGACACAAAAGAGCAGCAATAGTGACATAAAATTGAAAGATGAAAAGACCATGACCATTCTCAAGGGGCAGCATACAAGGTTTGATTAAAAATGAGCAAAAGACAGACCTCAAAGAGCAAACCTAAAGGGAAAGATTGCACGAAAGAGTAAGTATCATGAATAAAGAGCAGACACATGTTCAGGAAGGGCACAGTTATAGGACAACCATAACTCAAAAGAGACAATGAGTAGCAATATAGTGGTTTAAGACTTAAAAGACTGTAGTAGTGACACTTCAATCAAAAGATAACATGTGAAAGGAATGGAAACGGTGAAGACCTAAGTTATCTGCCAGTCATTCACATACCTACTATAATGCAAAGTGTTTAACAAAATGATCAGCAAGTTAAGTGTCCTTTATGCTCAGTTTTCAAGCTCTTTTAAACAGTTTTAGTCCTATTTTGAAGGCCCTCATGGTCATAAATGAGGTTGGTGGGAGTCAAAGCCTAAAATGGTGCAGTTTGTTGAAGTTTGGAGCCCTCAAATTGTGGCTTTTTCACCTTATACGCCCAACATTTTGGAACAACATGCAAAGTACCTTAACAATCAGTTATGGGCCTAAAAAGGAGGATTTTAAGGCACAAAGGGCAGTCCTACATCAGTTTTGAGGTCCCACATGGGGTTGACCATCACTCAAGGAGAGTTTTGCATGCAAAATCAGTCAGTTTGGAGCACTTTCAACCCCCTTTTTGCATGCTTTTCAATCTTGCACGACCAAAAAAGCATCTTTCACATGCACAGATCAAGGAGATCAGCTTCTTCAACAAGAAAGGAACAAGGAGTTCAACAAGGAGACTCTTCCACTTCACTGAGGATCACTTTCCAGCCTTCTTTCTCTTGTTTTTCTCTTTATATGCAAAGGCCTAGACCTGATTCTGGAGGTTCTTTTCTTTTTGCTCGTTGCACACAAGCAAGATATGGTATTGTAACTCAGTTTTAGTTGTTTGAAAGCATTTATCAAAGCTCTTTGTACAAAATTCCTTTATGATTCAATAAAGTACAATAGTTCCTTCTAGTTTTATTCTTAGTTCTCATTGTTATTGTATGATTGTAAAGCAATTACTATGATTTAATCAAGTAAATCCTTTGATTCTTGTCCATCTTTGCAATGACTGAACAAGTTATTTCATGATTAGTGCAGGTTATATGTTATGTTCAAACACTTTTCAATAGTTTGTAGTTGTGAAACTTTGCTTTCCTTCATACAAATGCTAGGGGCAGCTCCCTCCATATGAAATATTCATGTACTTCATGTCTTGAATCAAGTTGTGAACAAGTTAACCTCTTTGTTGAAGCAAATTGTGAGTTAGTGCAGAAGTTTAAACTCTTATCCATTAATGTTGCATCACCTCCTAGAATTAGCTTTTCCTTTTATCAGCTATCCTTCTTCCGTTTTTCCAACAAAATTTATTAGTTTCTAGAAGATTTAAAGGGGAACCAGCCCATAATCTGGAGGTTCATTCTCACAGTAGATCACCCACAACCTGAGTTTGATCCAATGTTGTACAGGATTGCTGAGTTTCACACTTAGCTAAAGGGTGCATTCCTTCATGTTAACATTTTTTGGCACGCTTGGTGGGACTCTTTGAACTCTCCTAGTTCAAAGCATTCCTACCATTTGCTGGTTTTTGGTTTGTACATCAGTAAATTCATGCCTTTGGAGGCAAGTTCTTCAAACACATTTGGCGACTCCAAATCCATATCCACTGGTTTCAGCAATCTAGGTGCTGGTATGTTTGAAAGTTTTAGCAGAAGATCTGATTTATCATTGATTTATGGGCTTATTGAATGAAAAAGAATCTAAATTTTTCAAGAACATGTTTTTCCAATCCCATATCATGAAAATGCTGTTCCTATACTTTCCTATCAGCCATACCATGCTGGTTATATTCCAAATTCCAATGCAATACAAGTAAATACCCAGCAGGCTCAATATTCTTACCACTCACCCACCCCTGCTCAACCTTTATGACAACCTTCTCATATTTTGAATCAACCTCAAGTAGCCCCTATTGTGTCAAACCAACACTATTATATGCCCAATTAGTTTCAAAATGAAAAAAAAGAGATGAATAACATCAAGAACATATTGCTTGATTTCACAAAAAGGTTGGATGGCATTCAGAAACAACAAGAGTTTGATCAACAGTAGGAAGAGTTGGCTTGTTAGGCCTATCTTCAAGAGCAGGAGTTGGAGGTGCAAAGAGGACAGTATGAAGAATATCTTGTAAGAGAAAAAACTGTAGTAGAGGAACAAATGAAGCTTTTGCTTGCCCAAGCTCAGAGGTTGGAGGCTTAGTTAGCTATTTTCATTCCTTGCTTCAATCAAGTTCCCTCTACTTCAATAGATCATCCAACAGAGGAAGAGATTCCCAAGGTTTCAATTCCAAGTTTCAAGCTAAGTGATTCTATTCAATCTCCAAGTAAGTCTTCTAGATTTGAGATTCCAAGTTTTAGGGGTAATAGTCATGCCAATGTTAAAGATCAGCTCCTACAGGAGCCCATGAATGAACAAAATTAGTCAAATCAGTCCATTATTTCTCAAGCACAACCCTCTAAACAACTCCTTACACCTCAGGAAACTTCCAAAATTCAGCTTTCCTATCCAAGTATTATTTGTCTTTGTCCAAGAGGTCCTATCGTTTATCAAAAGAGATAGCTTGATGAGCCAAAATTTGAGTTTTCTAAGATATATGAGGGGTTATCAGCTGCTAATGTACCTATTTGTGAAGCCCAAATGGATGGATCAGATTTATTACAAGAAAATGATGGACATGAACAGCTAGAACAACAGGAAGATTTTAAGGATCTTGATGATTTCATCTTTCAAGAGGGTTGTCAAGAGGTAAAAATCAGTCCTCCTACATCACAAAGTAATGAAGATTATGAAGAAGCCTTGTTTTGGAATGATCTTGAGTCCTTTGTTTCAAACTTAGATGGCAAACAAGATCAGGTTGAACATGTTTTTGTGAAGGAAATAGAAATTGAATCTCAATATTTTTCTAACTTGTTTGATGAACTTCCTGAATTTGTGGATGAGAATGAAGATAACACATGCATGCTAACATCGGTGCCTAGTTTTGAGCAACAGAGTGATGAAACTCATCTGGATTCAGTACAAGATTATGAGTTAGATGAGAACATTTTCTCAAGTATCATAGAAGATTTTTGCCCTAACATTGATGACAATTTGATGCCATGTGAACCAACAGTATGTGATCAACCTATTCAGGTGAAAGAAGTAGTCATTCCTTCATTACTTGATGATAGATTAGCATCTCCTTCAGATAAGATTGAAATTGTGATAGAGGATGTAATAGCAGGTCTCAATCAAGAAACTAGGAGTATGAGCCAAAAGTTCATCCTTGCAAGAGGATGTCCAATCAGGGATTTAGCTGGCAGAGAGCTCAATAAGGAAACACATGTTACTGTTGTACCCAAAGAAGAGGTTGCAGCCTTAGAACAACAGAGCCAACTGCCTATTCACCCCATAACAACATTATCTATGATTAGGTTCAGATGGTGAGTGAGTTTGTTTTTGTTCTTCAGAGAGTTTTGCAATATTCTATAGGGTATGTTCTTATGGGTCATATCTTATTAGTAATAAATCACCTTGCAGAGCATCCTTTCTTAATCAGAAAAGGGAAGTTATTTCCTAATACTAGTTAATGGTTTTGTTTGATAGTAACCATTGCTGGTTAGTATAGGTTAGGTTAAGTTTTCTTTCCAGTTAATAAGTGCAGATTGGACATCTACTTCAGTTCAGTTTTCGTTTTCTAAGAAGTGTTGTTGCACAGTTTGCTGACCCTATTCAGAGCCATTGTAGTTTGCTTTCAGTTTTGTTTCTCTACTATTCAAATTCTAACAACTGAGTTACAGAGGATTTTCTGAGTTGCAAAAGACATGAGTTGACTCCTATGCCCAATGGATCAAGGCTACTGGTCAAATTTGTTTTAGCAGGAAAAACACCCCTGAGGTCGCCAAGAATGTAGTCTAGTTTTTGCAAAAGCTTGACATTATTTGAATGGTTCATTCAAATAGTCATTATTCATGGTCTCAGGTCTGAAAAGAGGATGAAAGTAAAAGAGGGCTTTAATATTTTGTCCAAAGTCTTGATTAACTCTTTTAGTTATGACTTTCTATGTCAATGTGTAGAAAGCCATGCTTTTACATGCAAAAGGGAAAGAAGAAAACTCAAGGTTAAATGCCAAGCACAAAGAAAAAGGTAGGAAAAGCTCATTGCATAAGAAATTTAGGGTTAACTTCATGTTTAGACAGCAACATTCAAAGGAGAAGGCAAATCTAAAGAGAACACCATGTTGAAGATGGATACTATGGGTTTTCCCCTGTTGAAGGTGAAATGTAGAGATAGTTAACCTCCAGATTGGAAGGGCATGCATTTCCTATCTTCTCAAGGCACCTCTCACACTGTTAGTTTGAAGGATCTGAAGATATTCCATGCATTCTCCTTGTGCATCTGTGCATCTGTCAGGTACGCCCCAAAGGACTTTTACTGTTGAGGGTTTTGTTTACTTTAGTTATCTTGCTATTGCAAGGTCTGAGCATTGCAAAGAAGTTGCATTCCAACTGCTAAAACCTTGAGTGTTTGAAATAGTATGACTTTGAGAAAACAAGCAAAGGATTGAAGGGTAGACTTGGCATTTAGATCCACTCTTTTATTGATGAGGGTTATAGAAAAGTAATAGATTGACCTGAAGGGTCTGCACACCTAGATGTTGAAGCATCACAAACTGACAAGTTTTTGTTCCCCTTAATCCAGTGGGTGACAGTAGATAAAATGTTGAATGCTATAAGCTCTTGATGTTGGAGGCCAGAGAAATGAAAGATAAAAATGGTTTCATCTGTTTGAAGGAGTCACAACTATATTTTTCTGTGCAACTATTATGAAAAATGATCAGATACTATTTGAAGAATAGTGTTGAAGCATCACAAGGTACTTTTATGCATGAACGATTAGAAGCTACAAAAGGTATGTGTAAAGGAAAAGTAGGGGGGCCAGTTGGTGTAATGAATGAATTGTGGCAAAGGAAGGACAACCCTTATCAAATGGTTGAATATAGGTATAACAGAGGGCCCAAGGACAGGCATAAATGAAGATCTCAGTCATGAATAGAGCCATCAAGAGGATGTAGTGTTTAATATTGCAAGTATAATGCATTGAGACCCTAGTATCTTTCACTTGCACAGTTCATAGACACAAGAGAAGGTGACAGTCATGAAGTATTTACTACAGGACAGTCATCAATGAATCTAAAAGGATAGAGCTATCAAAGAAGGATAGTAGCCGCAAGCATGTGAATTAGAATAGGCCTAAACTTTGTTTTAAGCATGTCTTTGCAGTTTTGACCTTAATAGTCACCATAGTGTTTGACAGTCATGCATAAAGCAAGGTTGAGAAAAATGGATGGTAAGACCCTTTGTGACTGTCATAAAGGGTAGAGGATGATAGATTGTCTCAACGATAGTCCCAATGACACTGAGGATAGGGTTTTTTACCACGAGATCACCAAAATATAGTGGCCAAGATAGCATGACAGCTAATAGGAAAGGACAACATAATGATGCATGTGTAACATGATCAGTGCTAAGATCATAGAAGCATAATGATGTGTTGACTTTAAAAGATGACAGTCAATGTTCTAATAGCTG
Organism: Sequoia sempervirens; assembly: GCA_007258455.2. Lineage (NCBI taxonomy): Eukaryota > Viridiplantae > Streptophyta > Pinopsida > Cupressales > Cupressaceae > Sequoia > Sequoia sempervirens. The sequence continues at coordinate 80,114 of VDFB02389614.1, forward strand.
AGTTTTGAGGTAAGCCTTTGCTTGATGATTGGCCATAACAAGTCTTTGGGCATGGATGATGTACATGAAGTTGCAGATGTACCTAAGGTTAAGTAATCTTACCAATTTAGGAATCAGTTAAATGCCAAAGGCAGTGGTTTTCAATACCAACAATGTTACTTCTCATTGTTCTAAAGGATGTAATTTTCATGGTAGCACTGACATAGTGCAATGAACAAGAAAGGTGTGATACTTTCAATTATTCAAGGACTCAAGACAATCACAGTCCTGTTCATCACTTGGAGACATCAAATATTATTCAATAAGGACAGTCACCTTGAGAGGGACACCATTGACAAAATGTAATTGAATGGTCAAAGGGTATATATGTTTCTTCTATCCATTGTAAGATGAAGGTGCCCAAGTTAGGTGATACAATAGAAGTGTAGAAGTTAAAACAAGGGTTTTGGGACAGACATTAAGCTATAGTAAGTAGTGTTTCACTAGGACATCAGAGTATGGTGTCCTAAAAGTAATGCAAGTTCAAGAGTGCCAAGGAATGGAGAAGTCAATTGTGGACAGTCAAAGGACTGATGAAAGTGATTGGATAGTCCTATGACTGTAATGACAGTCTAGGTAAGCTAAAATGATGTAATGGAGATGTCATAAAACAAAGACAAAGGTTGTTTAGTTAAAAGGCAGCAAAGACCAATCAAAAGATGTTTGACAAGGTTCAGTAAAGACTTCAAAAACTCAGATTTAAAGAGCAGCAAACCCAGATTTAAAGAGCAATAAACTCATATTTAAAGTGCAGCAAATCACAATGTAGACTTGGAGAAAATATGACTGTTAAAGTGCAACAATAAATGACAGAAAATGAGCAGCAATAAAAAGTTTAAAGGAGCAACAAAGATGACAATTAAAATGCAGTATCTAATAACATGAAAGGAGCAACAAAAAGTGCCATGAGAATGTGCAGAAATAATGATATGAAAGTACAAAAAGTATGGTATAGAAGTGCAGCAATAAACATGAAAGGAGCAGCATTAAGTGCAGCAAACAATATGATAGAAAAGTGTTGCAAACAAGGACACAAAAGAGCAATAATAGTGACATAAAATTGAAAGATGAAAAGACCATGAGCAATCTCAAGGGGCAGCATACAAGGTTTGATGAACAATGAGCAAAGGACAGACCTCAAAGAGCAAACCTAAAGGGGAAGAGTGCACGAAAGAATAAGTATCATGAATAAAGAGCAGACACATGTTCAGGAAGGGCACAGTTAAAGGACAGCCATAACTCAAAAGAGACAATGAGTAGAAATATAGTGATTTAAGCCTTAAAAGACTGTAGTAGTGACACTTCAATCAAAAGATAACATGTGAAAGGAATGCAAACGGTGAAGACCTAAGTTATCTACCAGTCATTCACATACCTGCTGTCATGCAAAGTGTGTAACAAAATGATCAGCAAGTTAAGTGGCCTTTATGCTCAGTTTCAAGCTCTTTTAAACAGTTTTAGTCCTATTTTGAAGGCCCTCATGATCATAAATGAGGTTGGTGGGAGTTAAAGCCTAAAATGGTGCAGTTTGGTGAAGTTTGGAGCCCTTAAATTGTGGCTTTTTCACCTTATACGCCCAACATTTTGGAGCAGCATGCAAAGTACCTTAACAATCAGTTAGGGACCTATAAAGGAGGATTTTAAGGCACAAATGGCGGTCCTACATCAGTTTTGAGGTCCCACATGGATTGACTATCACTCAAGGAGAGTTTTGCATGCAAAATCAGTAAGTTTGGAGCACTTTCAACCCCCTTTTTGCATTCTCTTCAATCTTGCACGACCAAAAAAGCATCTTTCACATGCACAGATCAAGGAGATCAGCTTCTTCAACAAGAAAGGAACAAGGAGTTCAACAAGGAGACTCTTCCACTTCACTGGGGATCACCTTCCAGCCTTCTTTCTCTTGTTTTTCTCTTTGTATGCAAAGGCCTAGACCTAATTCTAGAGGTTCTTTTCTTCTTGCTTGTTGCACACAAGCAAGATATGGTATTGTAACTCAGTTTTAGCTGTTTGAAAACATTCCTCAATGCTCTTTGTATAAATTCCATTATGATTCAATAAAGTACAACAATTCCTTCTAGTTTTATTCTTAGTTCTCATTGTTATTGTATGATTGTACAGCAATTACTATGATTTAATCAAGTAAATCTTTTGATTCTTTTCCATCTTTGCAATGATTGAACAAGTTATTTCATGATTAGTGCAGGTTATATGTTGTGTTTAGATGCTTTTCAATAGTTTGTAGTTGCGAAAATTTGCTTTGCTTCATACAAACGCTAGGGTCACATACCTCCATATGAAATATTCATGTACTTCCTGTCTTGAATCAAGTTGTGAACAGGTTAACCTCTTTGTTGAAGCAAATTGTGAGTTAGTGCAGCAGTTTAAACTCTCATCCATTAATGGTGCATCACCTCCTAGAATTAGCTTTTACTTTTATCAACTATCCTTCTTCCCTTTTTCCAACAAAATTTATTAGTTTCTAGGAGATCTAAAGGAGAACCAGCCCATAATCTAGAGGCTCATTCTCACAATAGAACACCCACAACCTAAGTTTGATCTAATGTTGCATAGGATTGCTAAGTTTCACACTTAAGTAAAGGGTGCAATCCTTCGTGTTAACAATGATGATAAGGATAATGATAAATTTTTGATGAGAAGAGTGTTAGGATTAAGGTTCCATCCACCTTGTAAATCCTATGTCAAGGTTCTAACATCCTTGGAAAGTGTCTTTAGGTAGTCAGGGTGTATTTGAAAAATATTGTATAATATTAATTCTCACTATTGTTTGTAATATGTTCATAAGGGGTGATGGGTTCCACTAGCAACAATAAAGGTGACTTATGGATCCTTTAATTGCTTTGTTCCTTCAAAGGACTTATATCGCACAAGAAAATGATACTTTGGCGAAGGTATATAGTTTAACTATTCGACTACAACAATAGATTACTCCATCATCGAACAACATAATGTTGGGATATCAGGGAATGCCCAATCAAATAGCTACAATTAATAACACAATCACTAATGGTACCCCGTTGATGAATAATGTCCTTGGGATGTCTAGTTCAACTTATGGGCCATTGGCGGAAGTACACCCTTCACCCGCATTAACCTAGCCACAGGCATGACCCTATAGTAGTGAATCTGAGAATGTCAAAATTCTTCCAACAGTCCTCCTTAAGCAATCTCGGTGGACATATTCTTCAAAGAAATATGCCACTAGTGCAACAAACCACCCAACTAGGAGTAGGAGCAGACAATGAATAGACTACATGTTTGTCATCTAAGGTAGAAACCTTGAAGAAGACTCTTTCCCAAATGACCAATGAAATAGATCAACTCAGGATTAATCCTCCTCAAAATTAGAATCAATATCAAAACCTAGGAGGTTATCAAAATTAGGCCAATAATCAAAACTAGAGAAACTTTCAAAATTAGAATCGAGGTTATAATCAAAGGCCTTATAATAGACAATAGGACATGAGACCAAACAACGGTGCAGTCCCCCATAATAGCCAAAATGATGATGGACAAACTCATACATCCAACTTAGAGGATTTAAATCCTATGACCAATTGGTGTAGGTTGCATGATACCTTCGCTCATATTGAAGTGAATTCCCCACTAATGGAAAAGATGGTCAAGATGGCCCAAGCTGATTCCCAACACACCCAAAACAATGTGGGTGGAAATAATGGACCTTCTGACACTACCATGGGCTTTGAAACAATTGAAGATTTTAGACACCTCTTCCAAGAGGAGAACGAGCCAGAAGTTGGTACTTATGATGCTCAGGCTTTCCAAGCCAAGGGCAACCATTTCCTAAGAAATCATAACAAAGGACCATTCACCACTTCTAAACCACCAAACAACAATCTGGTTTCACCCAATCATAGAGAAAATAACAATCCTCTGCCACCCAAAGGACTAACTAAAGGACCAAACAGGGGTCACCAAACCTTTGCCGCCAAGCCACAATTTCATGACACTAGTTATAACCTAGAGGAGGAAATGAAGAAGGTTCGATCTAACATGTCCATGTATGATGTCTTAAAATTTCGTATAGAAATTTTGGATTCACTTTGGACCTCATTGAAAGAAGAGTCACTCAAAAGGGAAGGCTAAAGTAGTTGCCACTACAAA
>VDFB02389615.1:0-20536 GCA_007258455.2 Sequoia sempervirens
TTCATCTTAAATTTGTTATAGGTTCCCACTGGAAACCTTTCTTTCCTCAAGTAGACCATCACTTTATCACCAATCTGAAACTCCTTATATCTCCTCTTCTGATATGCTTTAGCCTTATAATGCATATTCATCTTGTTAATATGTTCTCTTACCTTCTCATGTTTATTCTTGATGTGCTCTATAAAGTCTTCGGCTTCAACACTTGTCTTCTTCTCTTGGTCTATCTTTCTCAGATCTAGAGTGGTCCTAGGACTGCCTCCATACACAATTTGGAATGGTGATCTACCAGTGCTTCTGTTGACAGAATTGTTGTAATCAAATTCTGCTTGGAGTAAGATCAAGTCCCATCCCTTGGGTTTGTCTCCTACCAAGCATGTTAGTAGGTTACCCAAACTTCTATTCACAACCTCAGTCTACCCATCAGTTTGTGGATGGTGTGCAGAACTGAACTTCAACTTTGTTTTCAACTTCTCCTACAAGGTCCTCCAAAAGTATCCAACAAATTTTGTGTCACAATATGAGACTATACTCTTTGGCAGACCATGTAGCCTAACCACTTCTCTTAAGAACATTGCGATCTGAGACTATACTCTTTGATAGACCATGTATCCTCACCACTTCTCTTGAGAACAAGTCGGCAATATGGATTGCATCGGTCTTACGGAATGGGATGAAATGTGCCATCTTCAAAAACACGGTCAACTACCACAAATACTAAATCATTCCCTCTTTTGTGTCGCCGAAACCAAGAACAAAGTCCATACTTATATCCTCCCAAGGCCTCTCTAGTATAGGTAAGGGCTGATACAAGCCTATATTTTGGCTCACTCCTTTAGCCATCTGACACACCCTACAACTCTGCACAAACTTCTTCACATCTTGTGATAACTGGGGCCAATAATAATGCTCACTTATGATGGAAATGGTCTTATCCCAGCCACAGAATATCACGCCGTTCCTCCACTATGCTTCTCCTTTATCGGGTTCTCCCTCATCTCGGAATACACAATTGACTTCCCTTAAACGGCATACCATTTGGATTATGAAATCCAACCACTTTGTCCCATCAACTGCAACAGGCTCCTTGCAAGATTTCCAAGCTTCTGCAAAATCAGTATCTTTAGAGTACAATGTTTTGAGTTCATTGAACCCAACCACTTCAATCTGCATCTCTGTCAACAATGTTTGCCTCCTACTTAAGGCATTTGCAACCCTATTTGACTTCCCACTACTATGCTTTAAAAAAAATGTATAACTTTACAAAAACTCTACCCATTTCATATGCCTCTGATTTAATTTTCCTTGACTATTTAGATATTGTAATGCTTGATAATCAATAAAGAAAACAAATTCCTTCGGTAACAAATAATGTCTCTATTTCTTTAATGCTTGAACTATTGTATAAAATTCCTGATCATATACATAGTACTTTCTCTTTGCATCATTTAACTTTTCACTGAAATAGGAAATGGGCTTACCTTCTTGGCTCATCACTGCTCCAATGGCACAACCACTGGCATCACAATCCACCTGAAACACCTTATTGAAATCTACGAGGCCTAAAAATGGTTGTTCTGTCACCTTCTGCTTCAACAGATCAAAACTCTTCGCTACTCCAATGCTCCACTTGAACTCTTTTCTATCCCCTCTCATTGTTTCAATCAGGGGTACACAAATACTACTGAAGTTTTTAATGAACTTTCTATAAAAAAGGCCAAACCATGGAAAGATCTCACCTTAGTAGCAGTTCTTGGGGTAGGCCATTCTAGAATAGCCTTCACCTTCTCCGGGTTCATCTTGAGACCTTCTGCTGAGACAATAAACCCCAAGTACACTAACTCCTTCACAAAACTAAACTTCCTTAGATTAATCAACAATTTCTCTTCTCTCATCTTCTCAAAAGCTCTATGAATATGCATTAAATACTCATCCAAAGTCTTACTAAAAATCAAAATATCATCTAGATATACAATAACAAAACTTTCCAGAAACTCTTTCAATACCTCATTCATGACCATGAATGTGCTTCCAGTTCATTAGTTAGCCAAGGGCATGACTAACCCTTTCGTTACAATCCCTCTTTGGTCTTGGTCTTCCATTCATCTCCCTCACGAATCGAGGATATGGTGATATCAGTTCTTTAGATCAATCTTTGTGAAGTCGCGTGCTCCACTCAAATAGTCCATCCGGGTCATCATCCTTGGCAAAGTAAATTGCCATTTATTTATCTTATTTGTATGGCTCAAAATTTGTGCATCGTCCACTCCACATCCTTCTTTGGTGCTAGTAATGCAGTGCGCACATGGGCTCAAACTCTCTCCAAATCAAGCCCTTTCTCAACGGCTATTAGACATGCGATTTCAACTCTTCATTTACTGCCAAAGAGTCATTACGTGGCTTTATTTGGAAAAATGAAACCTGGGGATCAAGTGTCGATGGTGATCTTCCTCACTGGTGGTAAACCCTCAGGTACGTTATCAAAAATAATCTCCTAAAACTCATCCAATAGTCTAGAAACTTCTACTCGTACCTTCTCACTATCTTCCTTATCCATTCTAGGAATAAATGCATAACACATACATTCATGCTTCATGCATTCTAAAAATTTTCTTCCATCAACAAAAAAAATTCTAGCACTACTGCATACCTTTTCTTCGTCCTTCTTCAGGGGTTTCAACTTATGGTGGACTCCATCCTTCATCAAGGAAAGGGTTTGAATGGCCATCATGTACAACTCGCTTATCGAACTACCACAACCTCCCCAACAACATGTGACATGCATCCATGGGGATGATATCACATAATACCTCATCACGATAGCTTTCGATCTTGAACTTCACTAGGCACTGCTCATTGACCAAAACTTTGTGGTCTTTCTGCAACTAGGCAATCCGATATGGATGTGGATGCCTTTCCCTTTTCAGCTTCAACTTTGTAACCATCTCTTCAGATACCAGATTATCGGTGCTCCCACTGTCAATAATGACATCACACCATTTATCTTCACACTTGCACCTTGTGCAGAACAGATTCTTTCTTTGTTCTATCTCCTTCTCTTCAGTCACCAAAGCTCTTCTAACCACTAGGGCTTCTCCTCTTTTAGCATCATTTGAATTCTTGGATTGAGCCTCCTCATCTGCATGTGCAACCCTTTCATGACCTTCCAGCCTTTTGTCTATCCTTCCTTGGTGTTGTGGACATTCATAGGCTCGATGCCTTTCTTTCACCACAATGGAAACAAGTTCCTCTGAAACCACCCCTTCTAGGCCTTGGCCTAGATCTTCCTCATCCTCTACCTCTTTGATTACCACTATTTTGATCACGAGGGCGGTAGAAGTTATCATTCTTCTGGCCTCGACTAGTACCCACATCTTCATTTTTCCTTTCCTCCTCATTCGGCTCCCAGAAGATCTTCCACCACCCCTTCCGCTTTAACCTCCTCGTCCTTTTTGCTTGCTGTCAAATATTTTGTTCAACTTCTCCTCAACTTTTAGAGAAAATTAGTATGCATCCTCAATGGTGATCATTCTAACCAGGCTTAGCTCTTCTTGAATGCTCGGTCATAGCCCATTAAGACAACGGGCTACCTTTTCCTTGTTGGCCTCTTCATGGCCTGTTCTGATGATCATGTTGTGAAAATCTTTTGTGTAGTCTTTCATAGATCTACTTCCTTGCTTCAACCCTTGCAATTTCTTTAGCAGATCTAACTTGTAGTCCACTAGTATGAACTGCTCGTTCAATTTCTCCACCATGTGATCCCAATTACTGATCTTTCCTTTTCCTCTTCAATTTCTCTCCAACTGTACCTCTTTCTAAACTACTAGGTTTATTTAAAAAATATATATGTATTTGGTAAAAATTTGAAATTTCAATGCAATAGTACTTAAACTTCATGGAAAAAATAAGTAGGTGTCTCTTTGACAACCCTAACCACAACAAAATGATAATATTTTTTAATAAGATTTTAGATATAAGTGGAGGAGTCATGTCTGGATGTGATGCATATTTTTTTTCTAAGTAAATAATTAATTATGAATTTTTATTACAACTTTTGAAAAATATAAAAACTCATATGTCTGACCACCTTAACTTTGTCAAAACTTCATGAAATTCAATTTTATTTTTTTTGAATCCTATAGTATGCAAAACATAGAATGTGAGACATGTTTCAGATTAAAAAAATGTGATACCATATGAAAGCTATAGATGTTTTTCAATCAACCTATCAATCGGGACTTTAGTCGTAATTTAAATAGAAAATGAATAATAATTATTTATTAAATTCAAAGTAAAGCATAATTTATATTAGTGGAAAGCTAAGAATCTCCTTTAAAAACCCTTTTTCATTTCATCAATTTTAAGTTAAAAAAAAGTCATCAGCCGCATACCCATCATATTGCCACTTTTTGGCCCATCATGATCTTGCACATACCCAATAATTAATTATGAATTTTTTATTGCAACTTTTAAAAAATATAAAAACGTGTATGTCTAACCACCTTAACTTGGTCAAAACTTCATGAAATTCATTTTTTTTTTAATCCTATAGTATGTGAAGCATGGAATGTGACACATGTTTTGGATTCATAAAATATGATACTATTTAAAAGCTATAGATATTTTTCAATCAGCCTATCAATCAAGACTTTAGTCATAATTCAAATAGAAAATAAATAATAATTCTTTATTAAATTCAAAGTAAAACATAATTTATATTGGTGGAAAGCTGAGAATCTCCTCTAAAAACCTTTTTTGTTTCATTAATTTTGAGTAAAAAAAAGGTTGTTAGCCACATACCCTACACACACCCATCATATCACCACTTTTTGACCCATCATGATCCTACCCATACCCACAATCTTAAGTGAAACCATATTTATCTTGGTAGAAACATGATAGTCCTTGGCGTTTGTCTTTGTCTCTATGCTTGGGGCACAATGATAACTAGTTTTTGGAGGTGTGCATTCTTTTCAAGGATCCCCTCTTCCCCTCTTTCTACTTAAAATACCAACATAACAAGTATGTTTACATTTTAAGTGGGAGGCATATTGTCCCCCATTCATTGTTGTGGCATGTCTTGTTTGTGGTGATATTATGCTTGATTTTCTACAAGAGTGTGACCTTTCTTGGCATATGCCATTCCTCTTAGTGGTAATTCTATGTCTTGCATTCCATAAGGTGCAAATATTTTATCCCTCAGCTAGTCCTCTCTTGGTGATGTCAAGTGTGATGTTCCCTAAGGTGATACCTTTCATGTATTAAGTAAAACCACTTTGATTATCCTAACCTAAAACTAATTCATGTCCACTAAGCATAACACAACTTGCTTTATGGTACCTTTATTTCATGATAGTCTAGCACAATGCAACTTGGTATCCTTGTGAAAACCTTTGACCATTTAGTGTGGAACTTTATCAAAGTTATCATAGAGTATAAATCTTAGTATGGTTGCATGATTTGTCCATTGCCTCTTGTTTTATGGGATCACACCTTGTAGACCTAGTTTGTGTTTCTCATATTTTTCTTGAGATCTCACCTAATGTATATTGGATTGCACTTTGTGAGCATATTTTTCATGACCACCTATATATAGATATGGATGGTTGATATGGCCCCACAATAGTAGCAACGATAGTCCAACTATCTATAGAATATAATGGCAACGTATCCATTCGAACTAGGGAATAATGTATCCATTGTACATGCGATAACATTTGGTCTCTAATCACAACTAGTACAACTATCCTCATTCTATATCCAGTTGGAACTATCTAGATTCGCCCCTATCTGGATATGGCTCCGGCCTCCCGGGCATAGCATAGCATATAGCTTACTCTATTACTCTATATAGCTGCTCCCGTCGGCGCCCTCCCCTCCATAGACTATGGGCCCATCCATATATCTAGAGCGGCCCGACGCCGACTAGATAGTGGATAGCCGCCCCCAGATAGGTATATAGGGCCCCAGCTATATAGATTCTAGTAGGCCGTCGGCCTCCCCCTCCACTATCGCCATAGATATATGGGGGGCCCCCCCAACTAGATATAGCAGATAGATAATAGGGCTCCGGCTAAATCTAGAATAGAATAGAATAGATTCAGGATTGGTCGTGCCCCCATCCCATCCCATATAGAGATAAGGATAGGGATAGGGGGGGGATTGGATTGGTAGTGCCCCCGGGGGGGATTGGTCGTGCCCCCACCCCATATATGAGAATAGAATAGAATAGTGCCGGGCTGGGCAGGACCATTGATTCATCCCACCCCCTCAACCTATCCGATGAGCAACGAACCCCCCTCTATCTTATCTAATCTATATGGCGATGAGCAACGAACCCCCCTCTATCTTATCTATATGGCGATGAGCAACTAACCCCCCTCTATCTAATCTAATCTAATAGGTGTGAGCGAGCGCCATATAGCCATATAGATTTCTAGGGTAGGGCCTTGGGCCCACCTGTAGTCTCTGGCAGAGAGCCTATATATCTATATGTCGGTGGAGGAATCTTTCACTCTAGGGGAGGAATAGGTTCTTCTAGTACGTATATTCGTAGATAGTAGTAGAGGCTCGTAGTTGGTAGTTCAGGCTTGTAGTTGGGAGTTGAAGCTGGTAGTCGTTGGTTGAGGTTGGGAGTGCCCAGCCCGGGGGTTGGGAGTGCCGGTTGAAGCTCTATCCGGTGTATAAAGGCTTCATTCGGTGTATCAACATTGATTCGGTGTATCAAGCTTTACTCGGTGTGGGAATATCTAGTCGGTGTATCAAGCTTTATTCGGTGTAGGAAGGCTTACAAGCACTAGGAAGGTCGCTTAGAAATTCTTCTATGACCAGGGAACTCGCGAACTCCCTAAGGATGCTATGGTAGAAGAAGAAGGAAGGGGAACTGAGCCCCATCCGGGATAAGTTGGAATGGGGGGCAGAGGGGAAAGGGTGAAGAAAGGGACCGCTATTTCATAGTGAGGGGAATGCTTCATTCAGTTCGTTTGGTTAAGTCTTGTTCTCGAAAAGTAGGTTGGATACGGCCGATCATAGTTCCTTCCATGGTGGGACGGTATCTCTCTCTTCACCTTTGGAAGCCAGTGCCCGATTCATTCCGATACAGTAGGCACGGCACCAATGCAGCAGCATTCCGATCGATACAGTAGGCACCATTCCGTACGCACCAACCAATGAGGCACGGCACCAAGCATTCAGTAGGCATTGATCCTCTCTATCTCCCTCACATGAGCACTCTATTATAGACGTCACATGCATGCAATGTACTACCATAGTAGTAGTAATATGAATGCATCGATTCATGCGACGTATACAACGGACTTGTTGCGGGGGACTCGACCCGGTTCAGCAGACTTAACAGACCACTCATGTGGGTGGTCCGCTGAATGCACCGATTCATGCGACCGGTTACCTTCACGCATGCGGGTCCATGTCTCTATCTCACTTTGGTCGTATTATATACGTAATGTGAGTGATATGACTGCATGAATCGGGACCATCTATTCATGTGCCCATCATCTGACGTATATAAGAGAGTCGACCGGGTGAGCTCGACCTTGCTTTGGGAGAGGAGAGCACTCGTTTACCTTTCCCGCCCCTATCCACCCTATCCTAGCTATAGAAAGCTATAGGGAGGGGCCCAACCACAGCTATTGGCCTATAGTTTCTTCGGCCCGGGGGTTGCGAACCAACGGCACTATTCCTCCCACCCGGCACAACTAATCTACCTCCCGGGGGGGGGCTCCCACCCACCCCATAGGCCGGGGAACCGACGGAACTATAGTTTCCCACCGGGGAGGAAAGGTTGGGCGAACCCCCGGATAGGATGGGGCCTCCCACCCACCCCAATGGGGGTACTTGAACCGTAAAGCTCCTTCCAACGCTTCTCCAGGAGCCCAAACAGCTCGAGCCCCTCTCTATAGCCCCCCTTTACCCGGAACAGCTCAGGCTGGCACATCTATCTCCAGTCTGTCAGCCGAGCTATCAGCCGTAGTAATGCAACCGCCAGCTGCCGAACCACCTGACTCCACCTCTGTCGGAGCTGACACTGTTTATTAAGTTTCGGGAACCCCCCGGCAGTTTTTAGGGGAACCCTATTACTAGCTAGAGCAGAGGGGGGCGAAGGCTGCTTTTCGTCAGTAAAGGATGCCGTTGGATCCTCAGCCTTTGCTTCTTCAGCATCATACCCTACCTCACCATAACTATATCCACCCACCCGGGGTGGGTGGGAGGAGATAGGATAGGGCATCCGTCGGATTGGGTAAAGATTCCAGCAGGCCCAACAGACACGATACAATATCCACCGAGCCGGTAGCTCCTCGGCCCTCAACCCCTGGGTAGGGGTGGGTTACCGGTATAGAGCGCCAGGGTAGGTGGGTGTGCTCCGGGTAGGGATGGCTTGAGGTTAGGGATGGGGATTGAGGTTAGGGATGGGGATAGGGCGCACTCCCTCTGGTTGATTTCCCTCCTTGGTTTCTTCCCGGCCTAAAGGGTTTATTCGTCTCCCTGGTTTCTTCTTGTCTTCTTTCCAGAATAAGAATCGTTGGGGGGCTGCCGGTGCCGGTAGATAGAAAGGCAGGTTTGGTGCGCTCCCTCTGCGGTATTGGTGGTTAGGCGAGCCCCTATCTATATCGTAATATGTGTTTCCCTCCCCTCCCTTGTAATCTGTATTGCATATACAGTAGTAGGGTTCTTTTGTATTACATATATAGTAGGGTGATTTGTTTCTTTCTTCATCCGACCGACGGAAAAGTACATGTTCTCCCGTGTAGACCGTAAAGATTCGAAGTATCGATATGTACTTTCGTTCTTACTGCTACTCTTTTCGTTTCTCCTATTGGTTTTTCTGATCTGGTACGCTCTCGTCTATGCAGGAGGGCATCTTCGGGAAATGAGCCTCTGGGAGGCCCCTGCCGCCGTCACAAAAAGGATGGTGGAACAATTGGTTTGGTTTTGGTCTGTGCTCGCTTTGATATTGTCGTGTCTGTTGGGCCTGCTGGAATCTTTACCCAATCCGACGGATGCCCTATCCTATCTCCTCCCACCCACCCCGGGTGGGTGGATATAGTTATGGTGAGGTAGGGTATGATGCTGAAGAAGCAAAGGCTGAGGATCCAACGGCATCCTTTACTGACGAAAAGCAGCCTTCGCCCCCCTCTGCTCTAGCTAGTAATAGGGGTTCCCCTAAAAACTGCCGGGGGGTTCCCGAAACTTAATAAACAGTGTCAGCTCCGACAGAGGTGGAGTCAGGTGGTTCGGCAGCTGGCGGTTGCATTACTACGGCTGATAGCTCGGCTGACAGACTGGAGATAGATGTGCCAGCCTGAGCTGTTCCGGGTAAAGGGGGGCTATAGAGAGGGGCTCGAGCTGTTTGGGCTCCTGGAGAAGCGTTGGAAGGAGCTTTACGGTTCAAGTACCCCCATTGGGGTGGGTGGGAGGCCCCATCCTATCCGGGGGTTCGCCCAACCTTTCCTCCCCGGTGGGAAACTATAGTTCCGTCGGTTCCCCGGCCTATGGGGTGGGTGGGAGCCCCCCCCCGGGAGGTAGATTAGTTGTGCCGGGTGGGAGGAATAGTGCCGTTGGTTCGCAACCCCCGGGCCGAAGAAACTATAGGCCAATAGCTGTGGTTGGGCCCTCCTATAGCCGTGAAGGTGGGGCTCGAAACCTCAAATTCAAGTTGGATGGAAGAATGTGCCATTGGAGAAAGGAAAGAATGAACGAGTCTGCACTCTTACATGACATGTACACCCGATTTGTGCATATTGATATTGGTCAATTAATTATTGCTTCATTCCAATATAGCCCCCCCCACCTAATCTATATCCCCCCGATGAACCGTGGGAATAGAAATCGTTTGATTCCCTTGTTCCGGGTTTCTCTCTAGTCGTTTCGAGATAGCGCTTCCCTGGCAATGACCGTGGAATCGATCTCGACCTTAGGAGATTTATTGAGGAAGTTGGCCGGCAATAGTTAGTTCATCGATCGCTACCGGTGGTTCAATCACTCGGTACGCCAGCGAATCTATACCGAGCAGACGGAGTCCCACCCCCACCCTATGGTCGTTGGTCGAGTCTATTATCTACGCCCCTACGGACAACTGAACTCATCTTAGAAAAAGGTAAGCACTCGGTTTGAACTATCTATCTGCATTAGTGAACCGGTTTGGCTAAACCTTTCAGGTAAACGGGAGAATAGATAGTTGGACCTATTAAAAGCTTAAACGGCTTTCTCACCTTCAACGCTGTTTTAACACGGTCAGCACCAAGATTATAGAGAGGAATTTTAGCGAGCGTTTGACCCGATCTTTTCGTCCACTCGAAATAGGCCCACGAAAAGACGAATGGGTTGGTCCACCCCCATTATATTTCCAATATGGTCGGTGCCGAAGGCTGGCCTTAGGGCCCGACGGCTTAATTGAACCACGGCCCCTGGCGAACCTAAAATTCGCCCGGAACGGCTGATTCCCCCCCACCCGCCGGGAGAGGGCTTAAGATTAGAAGGGAGAGGAGAGTTCGTGGATAGGTCAGTGTCTTATGTAATACGTAATATGATGCTATATCTCCCTCCCACCCGAGCGCATAAATTCATAACCGAGTGCTTATCGTCAAGCTTTCCTTTACGATCTCCTCTCTATAGGCCAAGTGGATCATCTAGATCTCCTTATATAGTTTACACCGTTGTCCTAATCAAAAGTAGGGGCGTAGATAAGAGAGCCGTCCTGAAAATAGGCCGTTGTTGATACGTATATAATCATGCCGGGTTGTTATGATTAAATGCTTTTTCCGGTAGGTTTCGCCAAATGATTGAACGTAGGCCTTCGGACTTCCGAGTTCACTGTTGATAGATAGAAGTGCACCCGACTTACTGCCCTAGATCTCCCATGACCAGCTGATCGAGGCGTACTTATACTCATCTCAAAAGCTCTGTTCGCCCGCTATCGACTAGACTATAGTTACCTTCATCAATTTTGAAGCTCATTCCATGAAGCTACTATAGTACCCCTAGTGCTTTAAGCGAAGTCCTCACCTGGGCTTTGATCTATCCAAATGATGTTCTTTGTTCTGGGTAGTTCCCTCAAGAATAAAAAATAAAAAATGATCAATGTGTCAAATTTGAAAGAATATTTTGAATCCTTTATGTTTTGCAAGCTCTAGATTAATTGTTCCCTCAATAGTTTGCACAAATTGAAATCTACAAGTATTTACCACCATTTCATATACAATATTTATTGTGGTGGAAGATACAAAATTCTCCCTATTAGAAAAGTATATCTTATAATCACCATTGCAACATATTTGACTATTGAGTTTCTAATATCCTAGATTGTCAAGCCTCTTCTATCATACTTTTCTCTAGCTAACTCTATAGAAACCTCATTCTTTACAGACTTAAGTGTTGGAACTGGTCTAGTTGAGCTCAAACCAATAACAACCTTAATTAACTTCTTGGTAATCATGCCATGCATATCCAACCACACAAATCTATCATTAATTTATCTCATAATACACCTCACCCATGCATCATAATAGAAAAATTTGGGGAAATTTCAATACATCGAGCTTCTTCTCCACTAGGTTCTAGAATTCAGGTTTTAACTCAAAATCATCTCCAATGAGTTCCTTCACCCATACATCACTCATCTTGGAGTGATCATATTCTTCCAACTTGGACAATGAATGTAAATTCTCATGTCTTCAGTGTGTATCACACCATACGAGATCCTTGAAAATGCATCGTTCAGGTTGGTCTCCATACACTTGTTAGGATTTCTCTTGAATTTTAGTTGAGTTCATTTTGAGACCTTAATTACTCATGGAGTATACATTTCAAACTCTTCAAAATAATTTCAAAAAACTTAGGGAAAGATATAACTATAAATACCTTTGATTGCCTTCCAATTAGGGTTTTATGTACAAGAAATTCTAAAATTCTTTAAACACTTCACTTTGGTCCTTCACTGCTCTACTCTCCTCAAATGCTCATTTTTAGATGAATTTTTATTTAAGTGCAATTACTTAAAAACCCTTCTAAATTGACCTAATTATCAATGAATGCACATTTCAAAAGGTCTAGTAAAAACCCTAATTATATGCATAGTCAACTTCAAATGCTCCACAAACTTTCATAACTCAATGTTTTCCATCAATATTTTCTCAAGTGGGTTAAGCACGTCAACCTACACCACATATCCACATGATCAAACATCAGTACCATTCTTATGGCAGGGGATGAGAGATTTTCAGTTAATGCTCTCCCTAAGACAAAGCTTTCTACTTAGTTTTTGTAGGAAACATCTACACCAAATGTTGGTATAGACTCAAGCTTAGTCTCACTATCTTCCTTCTTTCTCCAAATCTTTTCCATCTCTTTATTCATCTCTACTAGATCAACATTTTTCTCTAGATCATTCTTCTTTACTAGATTGTTCTTCTTCATATTTTTTACTTCTACAAAATTTTGAAATGTGTCCTAGTCTGTTGCAATTGTAACAAGTGACAAAATTTTGAACATACTTCCACCCATTCTATATCTACATTGATTAGCTTTATGCCCAAATCCATTTCATGCATAACATTATCCATTGAGGGATTGAAACATAATACCATTGTTATAGCCATTTATCATTTGATTTCTACATTCACTAGCATTATGATCAAATATTTTGCATGTAAATCACTAAGCAGGAAAAGATTGAACATTTTGATTCATTCTCCTTCTACATTCTATAGCCTTATGTCCAAATTAATTGTAGTAATAATAGAAACCATTAAAATATGGTTACCTTTCTGCATTTGGTTGTCTAATAGGCGGTATTTTGAAGTCTTTCCTTTGATTCTGGACCTACTTGTCATTGCTCTTATTGTCCCCAGTCTTCTTCTATTCTTTGTTCTCCTTTTTAGCACTTGGTGTTTAATCTTCCTTTTAACTTTATCCTTTCTCAAACCCTAATCCACATTTTCCCTTAGAATTCTTCTAATTTACAATCATTTCATCAAGCTTTGTAGAACTCGTCTTTAATTTGTCTTCTTGACTCTTTAATTTTTCAAGACCTGATCTCAAGGTCACAACTTCTTCAGGTTTTGAACAATATTCATATTTTATTTTCATCTTAGCATTCAGGCATTCTTCAACTCTTTTTCCTTCTTCAACTTGCACTTTCAGATTGGTAGTTTTTTCATTTGCTTGCTTCAGCTATTCATTAACCTCCTTATGCCTTTCTCTGAATTTCTTGATTTGGTCTCTCAACTTTCAGATGCATTCATTTGCTTCCTTAATATTTTCCTTTAGATCTTTGTTCCCATTTTCAGTCCTTTCTAGATCTTTAAGAGATATTTTGAGTTATCCATTCATTTCAAATATGTAATCTATTACAAGTATGATGGTGTTGTCATTGATGCCAATAGGAATTCTACCAACTAGTGTTGTCATTGATGTCAACTATGGGATGAAGATGTTGAGGATATTGAGAAAAATGTGGAAAAGAGGAAAACATGTGTGTGTAGTTGAGATCTTGAGGAAGTGTTGTGAGTACATGGATATTATATTTTGTTGTAGAGTCTGAAGATGAGTTGGAATGAAGTAATGAGCTGAGATGATGTCTCTGGTACTTGGTTTCCAAGTGATTTTAAGAAAATTTAATAAATAGAGTAAATTGTGTTGTGCAAATGTTGATAATGTGGTCCAAATTCTTTCTATGTTGATGCTATGCCTATGCGGATCTTATAGGTTATTCAAGGTTGAAAAAAGTTATTATATTCAGAATTTGGGTTTTTGGATCATTGTGTAGTGCAAGATATTTTTGCCAATGCGTGAACTAGTTGTTCAGTGACATTTTTTGTGGTCTGGGAGAAATGTATTTGCTCCATGTTTCTCCTTTTTTTGGATTCAAGTTGTATAGATTTGGGAAGTTTCTTATAATGCTTTTATATTTCTATGTTCAAGTTTTTACTTGATTTGATGCAACAAAGTGAGAGTTTCATTTATCAATATGCAAGTAAGGGTTATCATTTTCCTTGAGTTGAAGTATTTGTTGGTGCAAGCTTGTATGAAGTATTTAACAAATCTTATGTAGTTTATGGATTATTTCGGATTGGTTTCAAGTGAAATATGTTTTCTAGAACTCTTGGCTTGATCTAAGGAAGTGTGTACATAATGTCTATGGTGTTTTGCATGGGTGTTAGCCGACCTTGTGTTTAACACTACATGTGAGGCTTATGGAAGTATGTTGAAGTGTGTTGGGATCTATTTGGGTCCTAATTAAGGATTTATGTAGGTATCCTTTCATTCCTATCCACCATGAGAATGTTTATTTGTTGACCTATTTTGAATTTAAATGTATAACAACTAGTGTTTGACATTTGAGAAAGTCTTTAAGGTATAACTTAATATAGTATGTTTGGTGTTCTCATGTGTATGGTGTTTTAATTTTAGTTTTTTTACTATCTACATTTTGAATATTTAATCAATTTTAAAAAATAAGGGTTTAATGAATGCTTGTGGATCTGATTACTATGGAGGGTTTTGAAGGTTTAATTTGTTACAATTGATTCACGCCCCTCTTAGTTGTCTTGTTCATTTCAACAATTGGTATTAGAGCAAGGTTCCTTGAAGGAGAGCTTAACCGGTTGAGGTAGATCTAGGATGGTGAACAAGATTCCTTTGGAATATCCTAGATTCAATGGCTTGAATTATGCATTCTAGAAAACAAAGATGGAAGGATATTTGTATGGTCAAGGATATGATATTGAGAAGGCTTATTAGATTACATACACTCCATTGTCGAATGGTTTGGAGGCTGCACAAATCCGTGACATGATCAATACAGTACACATATGAATAATCTTTCAAATACTGAATTAGTTAAATTTATGAGTTTGAAGACTACTAAAGAAGTTTGGGATAAGTAAGAAAACATTTATGAAGGAGATCCAAAGGTCAAGCAAGCAAAGTTGTAGAACTTTAAAGCACAATTGGAAATGATGCATATGTCTGAAGATGAAACAACTCCTTCTTTAATTTTTCAAACCCTAATCCACATTTTCCTTAGAATTCTTCTAATTTACAATCATTTCATCAAGCTTTGTAGAACTCGCCTTTTAATTTGTCTTCTTTGACTCTTTAATTTTTCAAGACCTGACCTGCTGGTCACAACTTTTAGGTTTTGAACAATATTCATTTATTTCATCTTAGCATATCTCTCATTCTTCAACTCTTTTTCCTTCTTCAACTTGCACCTCACAGATTGGTAGTTTCATTTGCTTGTCAGCCGTTCATTAACCTCCTTATTCCTTTCTAAATTTCTTTGATTTGTCTCTCAACTTTCTATGCATTCATTTGCGCCTCTTTAATATTTTCCTTTAGATCTTTGTTCCCATTTTCAGTCCTTTCTAGATCTTTAAGAGATATTTTGAGTTATCCATTCATTTCAAATATGTAATCTATTACAAGTATGATGGTGTTGTCATTGATGCGAATAGGAATTCTACCAACTGGTGTTGTCATTGATGTCAACTATGGGATGAAGATGTTGAGGATATTGAGAAAAATGTGGAAAAGAGGAAAACATGTGTGTGTGTAGTTGAGCTCTTGAGGAAGTGTTGTGAGTACATGGATATATTATTTTGTTGTAGAGTCTGAAGATGAGTTGGAATGAAGTAATGAGCTGAGATGATGTCTCTAGTACTTGGTTTCCAAGTGATTTTAAGAAAATTGACAAATAGAGTAAATAGCAGTAAATGTTGGGATAATGTGCCCAAATTTTTCTTGAGCCGATGCTATGCATGTGATGATCTTATAGGTTATTCAAGGTTGAAAAAAGTTATTATATTCATAATTTGGGTTTTTGGATCATTGTGTAGTGCAAGATATTTTTACTAGTGCGTGAACTAGTTGTTCAGTGACATTTTTTGTGGTCTCAGAGAAATGTATTTGCTCCATGTTTCTCCATTTTTTGGATTCATCTTGTATAGATTTGGGAAGTTGCTTATATAATTCTTTTATATTTCTATGTTCAAGTTTTTACTTGATTTGATGCAACAAAGTGAGAGTTTCATTTATCAGTATGCAAGTAAGGGTTATCATTTTCCTTGAGTTGAAGTATTTGTTTGTGTAAGCTTGGATGAAGTATTTGACAAATCTTATGTAGTTTATAGATTATTTTGGATTGGTTTCAAGTGAAATATGTTTTCTAGAACTTTTGGCTTGATCTAAGGAAGTGTGTACATAATGTCTATGGTGTTTTGCATGGGTGTTAGCCGACCTTGTGTTTAACACTACATGTGAGGCTTATGGAAGTATGTTGAAGTTTGTTGGGATCTATTTGGGTCCTAATTAAGGATTTATGTAGGTATCCTTTCATTCCTATCCACCATGAGAATGTTTATTTGTTGACCTATTTTGAATTTAAATGTATAACAACTAGTGTTTGAAATTTGAGAAAGTCTTTAAGGTATAACTTGATATAGTATGTTTGGTGTTCTCATGTGTATGGTGTTTTAATTTTAGTTTTTTTACTATCTACATTTTGAATATTTAATCAATTTTAAAAAATAAGGGTTTAATGAATGCTTGTGGATTTGATTACTATGGAGGGTTTTGAAGGTTTAATTTGTTACAATTGATTCACGCCCCTCTTAGTTGTCTTGTTCATTTCAACAATTGGTATTAGAGCAAGGTTCCTTGAAGGAGAGCTTAACCGGTTGAGGTAGATCTAGGATGGTGAATAAGATTCCTTTGGAATATCCTAGATTCAATGGCTTGAATTATGCATTCTAGAAAACAAAGATGGAAGGATATTTGTATGGTCAAGGATATGATATTGAGAAGGCTTATTAGATTACATACACTCCATTGTCGAATGGTTTGAGTACAAGTGCAAAAATCCAGATGCATGAGATCAATGCTAGAGCAAGGTAGATTATTATGAATAGTCTTTCAAATACTGAATTAGTTAAATTTATGAGTTTGAAGATTGCTAAGAAGTTTGGGATAAGTTAGAATTTGTTTTTGAAGGAGATCTAAAAACCAAGCAAGCAAAGTTGTAGAACTTGAAGGCACAGTTTGAAATGATGCAAATATTTGAAGATGAAACAACTCCTCTTTTAATTTTTCAAAACCCTAATCCACATTTTCCCTTAGAATTCTTCTAATTTACAATCATTTCATCAAGCTTTGTAGAACTCGTCTTTAATTTGTCTTCTTGACTCTTTAATTTTTCAAGACCTGATCTCAAGGTCACAACTTCTTCAGGTTTTGAACAATATTCATATTTTATTTTCATCTTAGCATTCAGGAATTCTTCAAATCTTTTTCCTTCTTCAACTTGCACTTTCAGATTGGTAGTTTTTTCATTTGCTTGCTTCAGCTATTCATTAACCTCCTTATGCCTTTCTCTGAATTTCTTGATTTGGTCTCTCAACTTTCAGATGCATTCATTTGCTTCCTTAATATTTTCCTTTAGATCTTTGTTCCCATTTTTAGTCCTTTCTAGATCTTTAAGAGATATTTTGAGTTATCCATTCATTTCAAACATGTAATCTATTACAAGTATGATTGCATTGTCATTGATGTCAATAGAAACTCTACCAACTGGTGTTCTCATTGATGTCAACTATGGGATGAAGATGTTGAGGATATTGAGAAAATTGTGTGTGAGTGTAGTTGAGATCTTGAGGAAGTGTTGTGATTACATGAAGATATTATTTGTTGTAGAGTTTGAAAATGAGTTGGAATGAAGTAATGAGCTGAGATGATGTCTTTGGTACTTGGTTTCCAAGTGCTTTTGAGAAAATTTAATAAACAGAGGAAATTGTGTTGTGCAAATGTTGATAATGTGCTCCACATTCTTTCTATGTTGATGCTATGCATGTGAGGATCTTATAGGTTATTCAAGGTTGAAAAAAGTTATTATATTCATAATTTGGGTTTTCGGATCATTGTGTAGTGCAAGATATTTTTACTAGTGCGTGAACTAGTTGTTCGGTGACATTTTTTGTGGTCTTAGAGAAATGTATTTGCTCCATGTTTCTCCATTTTTTGGATTCATCTTGTATAGATTTGGGAAGTTGCTTATATAATTCTTTTATATTTCTATGTTCAAGTTTTTACTTGATTTGATGCAACAAAGTGAGAGTTTCATTTATCAGTATGCAAGTAAGGGTTATCATTTTCCTTGAGTTTAAGTATTTGTTTGTGTAAGCTTGGATGAAGTATTTGACAAATCTTATGTAGTTTATAGATTATTTTGGATTGGTTTCAAGTGAAATATGTTTTCTAGAACTTTTGGCTTGATCTAAGGAAGTGTGTACATAATGTCTAT
The DNA here is from genome assembly GCA_007258455.2 of Sequoia sempervirens. Taxonomy (NCBI): domain Eukaryota; kingdom Viridiplantae; phylum Streptophyta; class Pinopsida; order Cupressales; family Cupressaceae; genus Sequoia; species Sequoia sempervirens. Next base: position 18,311 of record VDFB02389615.1, read on the forward strand.
GGTGTTTTGCATGGGTGTTAGCCAACCTTGTGTTTAACACTACATGTGAGGCTTATGGAAGTATGTTGAAGTGTGTTGGGATCTACTTGGGTCCTAATTAAGGATTTATGTAGGTATCCTTTCATTCCTATCCACCATGAGAATGTTTAGTTGTTGACCTATTTTGAATTTAAATGTATAACAACTAGTGTCTGACATTTGAGAAAGTCTTTAAGGTATAAATTGATATAATATGTTTGGTGTTCTCATGTGTATGGTTTTTTAATTTTAGTTTTTTTAATTATCTACATTTTGAATATTTAATAAATTTAACAAAATAAGGGTTTAATGAATGCTTGTGGATTTGATTACTATGGAGGGTTTTTAAGGTTTAATTTGTTACAATTGATTCACCCCCCTCTTAGTTGTCTTGTTCATTTCAACAATTGGTATTAGATCAAGGTTCCTTGAAGGAAAGCTTAACCGGTTGAGGTAGATCCAGGATGGTGAACAAGATTCCTTTGGAATATCCTAGATTCAATGGATTGAATTATGCATTCTAGAAAACAAAGATGTAAGGATATTTTTATGTCAAGGATATGATATTGAGAAGGCTTATCAAATTACATACACTGCATTATCAAATGGTTTGAGTACAAGTACACAAATCTAGATGCATAATAGTCTTTCAAATACTGAATTAGTTAAATTTATGAGTTTGAAGATTGCTAAGAAGTTTGGGATAAGTTAGAATTTGTTTTTGAAGGAGATCTAAAAACCAAGCAAGCAAAGTTGTAGAACTTGAAGGCATAGTTTGAAATGATGCAAATATTTGAAGATGAAACAACAAAAAGCTACATATAGAGAGTTGATGAATTGGTAAGTGACATGAAAGGCCTTGGTGCAACAGTTAAAGAATCTAAAGTCGTGAAGAAAGTTATTAGATCTCTTCCAGATTGCTACAATGAAAAGGTATCCAGTATTGAGGAAACAATTGATTTTGATAATTATTCCAAAGACAAGTTGATTTGTACTCTTACGACATTTGAAATAAGAAAACTAAAGAAGAGTACAAAAGTAGAGACTGCTTTCAAAGATAGTAAATAAGAGAAGGTTTAAGATTTAAGCAATGAAGATCTTGATGATTTGGAAGCTAACTTTGTGAGAAGGATGAAAAAGGGCATTGATAAGTATCAAGGTAAATTACCTTTCAAATGTTTTAGCTATGGTGGTATAGGTCATTATGCTTCTAGAGGTCTAAAAAGAGCTCTAAAAAATAAGAACAAGGAAAATTGAGGAAAGATGATTAAGAAAGCTTACTATGTAAAAGAAGATGCTAGTATTTCTGATGATGAATCTGATTATGGAGATTTTGATGATAATGAATGTTTGTTTTTGGCTACAAAATAAGAATTTGGTTATGCTAACCCTAAAAGTTGTGTGAAGGAAAATGTTTAAGAGATTAATGATAAGGTTGAAGGTACTTTGGTATCTACTTTTCATGACAAAGAGGATAAGAATTATTAGGTTGTTGATAGTGGCTACTCTAATCATATGACTAGCTCGATAAAAATAAGTTTGTTAAACTTGAAAAGTATGATGGAGGACTAGTTAAATTTGGAGATAATTCAAGAGCAAAGATTTGTGGAATAGGTTCAATAAGTTTTGATGGAAAGCATGATACTGAAATTATTTTACTATGTCAAGGGATTAAGAAATAATCTCGAGTGTTAGACAAATGTGTAGCAAAGGGTATAATCTTGTGTTAATGGATGAAGCATGTGAGATCCGGAAAGGGTCCAAAATTGTAATTATTGCTGGTAAGAGAACAGATGAAAACACCTATCAAATTAAGGGTGTTGATGTTCATTGCTTTATTTCATAGATTAATGAGAGTTGGTTATGGCATCAAATGTTGTGTCACATGAATTTAAATGATAATTTGGCAAGAATTAGTCTGGCTAATGTTTTGAGAGATTTACCTAGAATCACAAAGCATATCAATGTTGTATGTGAGAGTTGCTAATTTGGAAAACAAACAAGGAGTAGGTTTAAGGGAAAGGAATAATCTACTACCAAACTACTAGAATTAGTGCATATAGTTGTTTGTGGTCCTACAAAGGTGAGAGGTCTACAAGGTGATATTTACTTTATTCTTTTGATTGATGATTACTCTAGAATGGCATGGGTTACTTTTCTTAGAAAGAAATCCAATGCATTAGATAAATTCAAGGAATTTAAAGGTAT
>VDFB02389616.1:0-23798 GCA_007258455.2 Sequoia sempervirens
TTGTCCACATCTTGGTCTGCATGATGTTTTGGTCTCTACCCAGTGGTGTAAAGTTGAATAGTTGACAATTTTGGTGGTGCTGTCATTGTTTAGGCTAACAAGCTTATTTCCTTCATCTATAGTTGATCCTTATTAATTAATTTTGCTTTGGAGGATGTGTTTTGATGTTGTTTGGTCCTATCATTCCATGTGTTGATCCAAAACTCATTTTCTCTTCATAATGCATATGTTTGGAAGCTGACATGTGTTATATCATATGTTTCATCTAAAGTCATCTTGGAGCCGACCTAATTGAGGTTTTGAGTTGTTGTGGAGGGTATTTATAAAATAAAAATTTCATTTGTGAATGTAATTGTTTCTAGTGAATTGAGATTGGGTGGTATGTTGAAGATGAAGTGTGCAAAGTCAATATGATTGAGTAATTGTGCGAAAAAGGGACCGCAACATCAACATATGTTGGATGATTCTCTATAATATTTCATATTCATGTCTTTCATTATAATTTTCATGTATCATGATCTAAGATAGTGAGTCTCAGTAGGTCCTTGTATCTTTCCCTAAGGTTGCACACCTTAGCCTACAAATCTTTAGGAAGTGAGCCTTAAACTACATTGCAATTTTTGTAAGAAGTGAGCTTCATATATTGTGAGTTAGCTCTCACCGTGGTTTTTCCCTCATTGGGTTTTCCATGTAAAAAATATTGGTGTCCTTGTGTGGTGCCTATTTTAATTTCTTCTCTTCTTTCAGTTAATGTGATTTGATGTTTAATCTACAAATGGAAATTTTTAAGTTTTAGTATATGCTAATTCACCCTCCTTAGCACTTTTGCATGTTCAACAATTGGTATCAGAGCCACGCGCCTTTGAGAATCTTAACAGAGGAGGTAGACACTTCACTTGAAAACATGGGATCTATAACAAAGATCAATGATATGTTTATTCCAAAACCAGATCTTGAGGAAATGGAACCTAAATGTTGGGACATCAATCTAGAAGATTGTGAAGTAGATTTTGAAGAACTCAGGTTTTCTCTTGAAGATTTGGATGACGAAAGAACACTAAATATGAAACATGAGGTCATGCTTGAATAATCAAAGGAGACAATCATCAAATTGAAGGCACAAGCTAAAGAATCAAAAGAAAAAATTGGAAAACTAAAATCTCAAATGGAAGGAGGTAAAGAAGGTGAGGCTAAACTCAAGGAGGTAGAAATGGTGATCTTTGATCTAAAAGTTAAGATTGAAGAAGATAAGAGGATTGAAGACTATTTGAACACCAAGCTCAATGATAAAATTGTTGAATGCTTAAATCTTGAGGAAGAGATTGTCTCTCTGAGAAAAGAAATTGAAAAAGAAAAAGAGCAGATTGATAAGGGTCTAAACTGAAAGGAGGCTCTAAAATTATTGATGAGTTAATCAACTCTCAAAAGACATCAAAAGAGAAATCTATTCTTGGTTTTTAAAAAGGGAAAAGTCCTATGACTAGTACATCTGCAAACTTGTATGATAACTTCAAAGTAGAAGAAAGTCTAAAACAAGGAAGGAGAAATCCTGCACTAAAAAACCTAAGGATACATTCTTGAGAGATGCAAAGACAAATCAAGACAACACAACAACACAACAAGAAATTAGCACCGACTTTTGCGCCGGATTTTAGTGTATTTGAGTTAGCCATTTTGGAGTCATCTGAAGGCGCAAAAAGTTGGCGAAAACCCTTTTCTACGTTTCATCACCAGATTTTGTGCCAGCTTTCGTGCCTAAATTAACATCGGATTTTGCGCCAGAAATTTGGTACCGGAAATAGCATCGCCTTTAACGCCAGGAATAGTGGTAGAAATTGGCGTTGAAAATAGTGCCTAAATTGGTGCCCAAGTTGGCTTCCAGTTTTGCTTCCATGTCTGCTCCCATTGTTGCTTCTAGTTTTGCTTCCAGGTTTGCTTTTGCTTTTGCTTCCACTTATGCTTCCAATGTGACATCCAATTTTTCTTCGAGTATTGCTTTCGCTTTTGCTTCCATGGCGGCTCCCATTTTTGCTTCCATTTCTGCTCCCATTTTTGCTTCTAGTTTTGCTCCCATTTTTGCTTCTAGTTTTGCTCCCAGTTTTGCTTCCAATGTTGCTTCCAGTTTTGCTTCTAGATTTGCTTCTAGTTTTGCTTCCAGTTTTTCTTCAAAATTTGCTTCCAATTTTGCTTCCAGTTATGCTTCTAGTTTTGCTTCCAGATTTGCTTTCGATTTTGCTTCCAAATTTGCTTCCCTACGTTCCTTCCGGTTCACTTCTCGGTTTCCTTCGAGTTTTTCGCCAGATTTTGTTTTGGTTTTCTTACGTTTTGTGCGCAGGTTTGCTTCCAGTTTTGTTTCCAATTTTGCTTCCAATTTTGCTTTCAGTTTTGCTTCTAGATTTGCTTCTGCTTTTGCTTCCAAGTTTTCTTCTAGTTTTGCTTCCGATGTTCCTTCCAATTTTGCTTCTAGTTTTGCTTCTAAGATTTCTTCTAGTTTGCTTCTAGTTTGGCTTCCATTGTTGCTTCTTGTTTTGATTCCTTTTTTTTCTTCTAGAAATGCTTCTTGTTTTGCTCTCGGTTTTGCTTCTAGTTTTGCTTCCAGGTTTGCTTCCGGTTTTGCTACCAATTTTGCTTCCAAGATTGCTTTTGGTTTGTTTCTAATTTGGCTTCCATTTTTGCTTCTAAAAATGCTTCTTGTTTTGCTTCATTTATTAATTTAATATGTTTTAATTCAATTTAATTAGTTAACTATATGATGCCTTTTTAATAACTCATATGATTATAGTGTAAGTAATTTAATTATTTAACTCATGATTAAATAACAAGATAATTATTATAACATGATCATCGTCTATAATTAAAACAAGTGAGTCAAATTTTTATAATTTAATTGAATTTGACAACATCCATCCTGAGCAGTAAATTAAAATCATCATACGTAATAAATATCCATCCAAAAATTGACCGCTTTTAATATATATAAATTGACAATTCAATATTGATAAGATCATCATCATATATAAATAAAACAAGTGAAAGTCAAATATGCCAGTAGATCAATAACATGTGAAAATGATACATGTCCAACAATCGACATAAGTCAAAATGATACATGTACAAATAATATAAGTAAAAATGATAATTTATTTAACTCAAATTGATACAAGTCAAGATGATACATTTCCAAATGATATAAGTGAAAATGATAAATGTCAATATGATACAACTCAATAATATGGTACTGTAGGCTGTGAAAATGATACTTATGATAGTAACCATGAAAAGAGGCATCATAACGATATATCAACAATGATCCATGATGCAGTCTATATGATCATGAATGTCACTAGGTACTACCAACAACTGCCTCACCATCATCACCACCATTGTAATCATCATCATCATCATAACGAAAGATCAACAATGATCCATGACGCAGTCTATATGATCATGAATGTCACTAGGTACTACCAGCAACTGCCTCATCATCATCATCATTGTCGTTTCTGTTATCGTTGTCATCATCATCATTGTCATCGGCCTCGGTGTCTTCTGTATCTGTGTCATCATCATCCTCTACCATGTGATTTGTATCGACAAAACCAATATTTTCTGGATCTATATCATGATGAGGATCATCTTGATCTTCTAGAAGACCCGTGTTATGCAAAAAAAAAACATTTAAAATGAAAAGTTATTATTTATTTCATGCAATAATTTATTTTTCTATTATATATATAATATTGAAACATATAAGACGAAACCATAATCATATTACATCATATCAAAGTGCACATACCATAATAAAATTTCAAAAAAGTTACAGCTAATATGTGATTCCAATGATATAAAACATGCAACAATTCTAATAAATGTTAGTAAAGATCATAAAAAAATTTGTTATACAATTTAAATATCAATTGTAAATTCTATTGCATAACCTTAAGTGCCAACCCTCTGCAAAAGAATGAGGAGACTGCAAGAAGATTGGCTACAGGGGGCATTGGTATAGAAGATGAACGTGGCTCTTCCAAGCCATCCACTCAGATGGTTTCATACAAAAATGTGGAAGATATCCTCGTTTCTAGAGAGCTCATGATTCAAGTTGATACAAAAAATGATGTTGTTTTGGTACCCATATATGGCATCATGGTTCCATTTCATGTAGCCACCATCAAGATGGAGGGAATTCTTATATAAGGATAATTTTCAATGTTTTAGGTACCGACTTTAATGCCAACTACAATCCAACATTGAAATTCCCTAGCAGTATTTATGTTAAGGAAATTTCCTTAGATCCAAGGATTCAAAGCACATCAACCATGTGGTACAAATGATTAAATACCATAGACAATCTGTAGCAATGAAAGAGTCTAAAAAGGTAGAGAGAGCTACATTGGTGACTCAAGAGAAACTTCAACTTTCAAAAACAAAGGCGAGTGGGGTTGTTGTTTTGTGGATCAAGCCAACGTCTGGTGGAAGAAAGGAAGAAAGATAGGCTGGAACTACGGAGGCCAACCATAATGGATTTTAGTATTCAACCATGAGAGTAGAAAGAGATGATATCATGTATCAAAACATTAAGCATCATTCTTCCATTGGCAGAAGGGAGATATGATTACTTTGCTTCATTTTCATTTGCATAACCATATCATGGTGTGGGAACCAAGAAGACCAAGGATGTCCAGTTTTATGTGGAGGTAATGGATGTGGTCCAAACTTAGGAGGGGTAAGAAGGTCAATGGATGATCCTGATGAAATTGAGGAAGAACAACAAGAGAGGGAAAGGAAAAATAAAATCAATGCAAAGCTTCAAGGATTTGTCAAGTGAGTAATAGAGCTATGGGATCAACCTCATCTAAAATATTTTGAACTAGAGTTTGATATACCATTTAGAGAGCTTGGTTTTCATGGAGTTCCTTTCAAAGCCCTTGCTTTTATTGTTCCTACGGTAAACTGTTTGGTAGAGTTGATGGAATTACCTTCCTTAGTAATCACTATTAGTGAGATTGAGATTGTTAATCAATTAGGTGCTAATTTCCTGTAGTAATGAAAGAGTTTGAAAAGGCAGAGAGAGCTACATTGGTGACTCGGGAGAAACTTCAACTTTCAAACAATAAAGCCAATTAGGCTAGCATATGTGTGGATTAGGCCAACTTTTGGTGGAAGACAAAGAAAGATGATTGGAACTCTGGAGGCCCACCATACTGGATTTTGATATTCAACCATGAGAGCAAAAGAGAGCTGATATCATGTATCAAAACATTAAGCATGCATTCTTACAGCCAATGGATAAGGAGATGATTACTTTTCTTCATTTTCATTTGCATAACCATATCACGGCGTGGGAACCATGAAGACCAAGGATGTCCAGTTTTATGTGGAGGTAATGGATGTGGTCCAAACTTTAGGAGGAGCAAGAAGGTCAATGTATGATCTTGATGAGATTGAGGAGAGCAGCAGAGGACATAGAAAAATAAAATCAATGTAGGGGTTCAAGGATTTGTCAAGCGGTAAAGAGGCTATGGGAGCAGCCTCATCTAAAAGATGTTGAACTAGAGTTTGATATACCGTTTAGAGCGCTTGGTTTTCATGGAGTTCCTTTCAAAGGCTCTTCTTTTATTGTTCCTATGGTAACTATTTGGTAGAGTTGGTCGAATTACCTCTATTAGTAATCACTATTAGTGAGATTGATATTGTTAATCAATTAGGCACTAATTGTAGCAATGAAAGAGTGCGAGGAAGAGCTACACTGGTGACTTGGGAGAAACTTCAACTTTCAAAAACAATGGCAATTAGGTTGGCAGACTTGTTGATCAAGCCAAAATTTGGTGGAAGAGGAAGAAAGATGACTAGAACTCTGGAGGCCCACCATAATGGATTTCAGTATTCAACCATGAGATTAGAAGAGAGAGATGATATCATGTATCAAACATTAAGCATGCATTCTTCGGTCGGCGGAAAGGAGATGATTATGGCTGTTTCATTTGCATAACCATATCATGGCGTGGCGGTAGAAGACCAGGATGTCGGTTTTATGTGGAGGTAATGGATGTGGTCCAAAATTTAGGAGGGGCAAGAAGGTCAATGTATGATCTTGATGAAATTGAGGAAGAACAAGAGAGGGACAAGATAAATAAAATCAATGCAAAGCTTCAAGGATTTGTCAAGCGAGTAAGAGAGCTATGGGAGCAACCTCATCTAAAGGATTTTGAACTAGATTTTGATGTACCATTTAGAGAGCTTGGTTTTCATGGAGTTCCTTTCAAAGCCTCTACTTTTATTGTTCCTACGATAAATTGTTTGGTAGAGTTGATTTGAAATTACCTTTCTTAGTAGTCACTATTAATTGAGATTGAGATTGTTAATCAATTAGAAGTGGCTAATTTCTGTATGATGAAAAGTCTAAAAAGAGAGCTACTACTTGGTGACTTCAGGAGAAACTTCAACTTTCAAGCTCTAAAAGGTAGTAAATTTGTGATCTTGTGGATCGGGCTAGCATTTGGTGAAAAGAGGAAAAGAAAAGATGAGTGGAACTCACGGAGGCCAACCATAATGGATTCGATTGTTAACGCGAAGCAAAAAAGAGTTGATATCATGTATCAAAGAAACATTAACGAAATGCATTCTTTTGGCCAATGGAGAAGGAGATGATTACTGCTTCATTTCATTGCATAACCATATCATGGCATATAGGAACCAAGAAGACCAAGGATGTCCGGTTTTATGTGGAGGTAATGGATGTGGTCCAAACTTTAGGAGGGGAAAGAAGGTCAATTTATGATCCTGATGAAATTGAGGGAGAACAACAAGAGAGGGACAGGAAAAAAAAATTAATGCAGAGCTTCAAGGATTTTTCAAGTGAGTAAGAGAGCTATGGGATCAACCTCATCTAAAATATTTTTAACTAGAGTTTGATATACCATTTAGAGAGCTTGGTTTTCATGGAGTTCCTTTCAAAGCCCCTACTTTTATTGTTCCTACGATAAACTATTTGGTAGAGTTGATGGAATTACCTTTCTTAGTAATCACTATTAGTGAGATTGAGATTGTTAATCAATTAGGTGCTAATTTCCTATAGCAATGAAAGAGTCTGAAAAGGTAGAGAGAGATACGCTGGTGACTTAGGAGAAACTTCAAATTTCAAAAACAAAGGCAATTAGGCTAGCATACTTGTGGATCAGGCCAGCATTCGATTGAAAAGAGGAAGAAAAGATGATTGGAGTTTCTGGAGGTCCACCATAATGAATTCGGTGTTCAGCCATGAGTAGAAAAAGGGAGCTGATATCGTAATAATCAAAACATTAAGCATGCATTCCTCCATCCAGAGAAAGGAGATGATTACTTTTCTTCATTTTCATTTGCATAACGTTTATAAGCATGGGAACCAAAGAAGACCAAGGATGTCGGTTTATGTGGAGGTAATGGATGTGGTCAAAATTTAGGAGGGAAAAAGGTCGTATGATCGATGAAATTGAGGAAAAGAATTTCAACAGAAGAAGGATCGGAAAAATAAAATCAATCTTGAGAGTTTCAAAAAGTTTTTCAGCAGTAAAGAAGAGCTATGGGAGCAAGCCTCATCTAAAATATTTTTGAACTAGAGTTTGATGTGCCATTTAGGAAGCTTAGTTTTCATGGGTTCCTTTCAAAGCCTCTTCTTTATTGTTCTATGGTAAATTTGTTTGGTAGAGTTGGTGGAATTACCTTTCTTAGTAATCACTATTAGTGAGATTTGAGATTGTTAACCTTAAAGAGAGTAGGACTTGGGAAGAACGATATGGCTATTGTTTTCAAAGACTTCAAGTGGGATGTACTCCACATTGACACCATTCCTCAATCTTCGCTTGATGGCATCAAGGAATGGCTGAACTCCATGGATATAAAGTATTATGAAAGAAAAATGAACTTGAATTGGTGGCCAATTTTGAAGACTATTACTCATGATCCAGACAAATTTATTGAAGATGGTGTTTGGGAATTTTTGAATATGGAATCTAGTGATTCTGATTATGATAATTCAGAAGAGTCAAATCAAGGATATGAACCCTCTGATGTAGAAGAGAAATCAAAATAAAATGAGGAAGGTTTAGAAGATGAATCTCTTGTGGAGTTAGATGAGACCGAAGAAGAAGAAGAAGATTCAAAAGGGGAGGAAGGTAAAACATGGGATGAATTAGAAGCCAAAGCCAAAAATGTAGATAAGGAAAAAGGAGATGAGTTTAACAGTGAAGAGGAAAGGTGACAACGAAAGGTAAAAGCTACAGGGAAGTTTGGGGCACCTAATATTAGAGATTCAAGAGGAATTCCTGCCAAGAGGCATAAAGTCAGATGAATTGAGTTCATCTACATCCTTCTACTATTTATTCATGCACATAAATGGTTCAACTATTTATGCAAATGATGCATATATGTTAACTTGATCAGTTTTGTTACTTTGGTAGTTTGACTTCTATGACAACCAACCATTAGGCCATTCTGTGCGGGAGCACATTTATGTTTTTAGTTAGCTTTTTTGGATAGCTCTACTTGGTGTTAAGGACATTCCATTTATCTTTTGAATGTTAAGAAGTCTAGTATTACATGCTTCTCTATGTTGATCAAATCAGGTTGTAGATTTTTAACTACTGATTTCTTTATTTATGGAGTTTTTTTTAACTTGGAAGACAAGAATTTACTGCCTTTTTAAAAATTAGATGGAAAAATTAAGTGGTTGGTTAGCTACGCAAAGTGATGTAGACTAGAAGGAAGTGTTAGATCTATAGGATGCGTAATAAGATGCATCAAAACATTCTTACATGTTAAAAGAATGGCAACATTGTGAGGAAGGATGGAAAAGATGCATGTGGATCACTTAGTAGAATGGCAACATGAATTCAAGGAAACACTCCTTGAGATACCATGTTTGAGAGAAAAGAAGATAAATCAAATCAACATGGGACTAAGTCACTCAAATGATACAACTCGTAACTTAAATGAGGACACTTAAGAGATATTAAAAGACAATGGTCATTAATTAAAAGATGCGATGAAAATAAGGCATGAATGTCACCCACTACCCTTTAAGGCAAACAATATTTTTTTCCTCAACATGAAATAATGGGACAATTGAGTGGGATCTAGGGCCAATAGAGAAGCACTTTAGAACTCATCCTAGACATTAATAAACAACTCAACACAAAAAATGCAAATTGACATATTAACACAATAATATCCAACTAAGTTATTGAAAGTCAACTATTGATACCTCGTTCTCCATCTAGATTAAAAATCGGCCCACATTTTTCTTTGTAACTTTTCCTTTTCAAATTGCTTTGGATGCCAACCATATTTCTCCTCCTGTCAAAACATGGCACATGGACTAGTTAAACTAATTAATATGCAATCATTTACTTTTTCCTAGGGAATTAAAAAAATATCATTTAACATATTAAATATACTTACAAAATTACAGATCAAGGTCTGTAAACCTTTCTGGCCACTGTGATGCATGGCATGAAGTTTTTGAAGCCTAGCCTTGGAGGCCTTGTCCTGAAACATATACTAATTCAATTTAAATATGCACAAATAAAATTTAAATTTTTTTTAATAAATTTGATATAATCTTATGAGAAAATTCAAATACCTGCGTACTCTCCTCACCGGACTTCCTCCATGCTTCAGACTTCTCATATGCTTTTACAAGCTCTTTCCATACTTTAACACTTACATCAATTGGCCTTTTTTTGAGCCTTAGCTCAAGAGGGATTTTTTTTATCTTCTTTGTTTGGTTGCATCGAAATCTCTTGCAATTTTGAGAAATTCATAGCTCACCTTCTTCACAGACCAACCTGTGCCAAATTCAGTCTCCATGTCATTGATAACTATTTTTTGCAGGTGTATGGGTATCTTTGAGAATGGAAAATATAGATGGTCTTTGAATCGTTGAAGGCATGATTCCTTCAACCTATTCACAAACCCTTTTCCAACATCTGTCATTCAGACTTCCCCTGAAACCACATCGTATTCTATCTTCTTATTGTAGGTACCAATGCAAGAATGAAAACTTGCTGTGGTGGAAGAAGTCTATGTCCCAGGAGTGGGTGGGACAGTGGAAGCCTTTGCTCCTTGTTCTACACTCCTAGAGTTTATTGTTATTGATTTCCTCCTGGATCTTTTGCTCAATCCAAGACTGCTTGGGGAATCAATTGATTCCCTTTGACATGGTTGATTTGGTTGCAATGTTTGAGGGGCTTCACTAGATCAGTTTTCTATGTATCTAGCAAAGCTTTGTCCAACACACATCATCCAAATTGTTCACTGCCTTTGCCCCCAATATGGAAGCCAATGCCTCTTTATCTTTGTTAGTCACATGTCCCTATATATATATATAAAATAAATTTCTTCTTTTAAATTTAAAAATAAAAAAGTAAAAATGAAAGAAACAAGGGAAACATTTACAAATCTATAAATTGACAATGAATTACCTCATTGTGGCCAAAGTCTGCTCCCTTTCTTCTCTTCCCTCTATCGCTTGACATTTTGAGGCGACCTAGGGAAAATTATTTTTTTCCAGTTTGTGGAGGCAAACGAAGTACACACTGTTAGGTATGAAAGTTTTTGTCCAGTTTGTGGTATGAAAGTTTTACCTTGAATGACTCTCTTTCTAGATTTAAAGGCCTATGAATCAATTGCTTGCGCACCTGTATAGAATATAAATATATTTGAAAGGATAAAAATATATGCAAAATGAAACAAATGTATTGTAAAAAAATCAACGCTTGCGCACCTATATAGAATGGTAATCTTTGGGGGATAAAAAGGGTGCAGAGTGTGGTTTTATTAAGAGTTAACACAGATAGGTCCCATGCTCGAGTCGCATCTGCTGATTAGAAAGAAAATGAATGTGTGCGCACAATCAATTTGAAACCATGAGCTCATTGTTCTATAAAAGAATAAGTGAAAATTAGTAATAGCTAATTTAAGCCCGAAGGTCTCATAAATTTGAGGAAATGATCTATTATTCAACAATCATCTCAAAATCCCTATCTCCTTGTATTGTCTTGACCAACCTCTGTTCCCACGAGACCTAGCTGCAATGGGGTGAATGTAGTTTAACGACTTGTCTTGAAAGCACTCGAGTACTTTTTTATGGAAGGTCGGTCTGAGAAATTGAACAAGAAACTGAAAGCTTGGGATGGGAATGATAAGTGAACTGGGGCATTGGGGTTTCAAAAATGTGTTCACTGCTCTCAGATGTGGAGGAAATAATGCAATGTCTACAATTTTACCCTCCTCCTTTACAACCACATGAGACTTGAATGATTCACGTGTAAACAAAACAATATTCCCAACCCTTTCTTCACAATTTCTCAATTTAATTCAAACAAAAATATTTGTGGGAACAAAAAAACAAATTGTAACCTTACCTGTGGTGTCGCAAACTAAATCGAATTTCTGATATACTTGCTTGTAGCCCTCCTTCGCACAATTTTTCCCTTTTTTATCCTCTCTTCCTTCACATGGGTTTTTTCTCTTGTCATCTCTTCCTTCTTGATGTAGGAAGTTTTAAATTTTTGTTCTTGATTTAGTAGTCGATGCAATAGTCAACATAGCAAAGTGCGCCTAATTTAATGCTACCTTCCAGCCAAAAAAATGTAATATGTTTGGGATGCAAAAGATGGCGCAAAGTGCGCCTAATTTAGCACCACCCTCTAGCCAAAAAAAGTAATCTGTTTGGGATGCAAAAGGTGGCGCAAAGTGCACCTAATTTAGCGCCTAGCAGTGCAAAATGATGTATTTTGCTTGGAAGATGATAAATAAATTGATCCTAAATTGAATTCATCTTCATATGTGCCAAGGGACCAATCATGGTTCCCTATTTTATCTATTCCTTATTCCATGTCAATTTTGTGGGTGCAAAACTAATAGATGTTAGATTTGTGAACTCATAAATGACCCCTATACAACTAGATGAGTCATCTAAGGTATGAAATATATGTCAAATATATATCTAAAGTGAGGTTTTGTGTTGGATATTATGTTCATTGAAATGATATAATTGGTGTACTAAACAATATTTACTATGTTGTGTATTATATGGGCGAGACAAGGCCATGGGAATAGATCGTGTCATGTCAAATGAGGACACAACGGCTGAAGCGGGACATTAGGTACTCAAATTTTAACTTAACTTAGGAAAAAATGATTTGATGGCATTTTGTGATACGTCCATCTTTTTTCACAGTATTATTGAAATTTATAATATATTATCCAATCTTGACATAAATTAATGCATGTTGTTGATTATTTTAGATGGAGATTGGAGAAAATGCAGAGCTCGAGAATTCAACTAGCAAAAGAGGATGTGGACGTGGACCTAAAACTGTTAAATCATGTAGAAAATAGTGGGTGTTTGAGGATATGACAGATCATGCAAAAACAACAAATGATTGCACTGAACAAGAGGTTGGTCAGGACTATAGTACATGGGATGAATACTTTGAGAAAATATATGACTAAAGTGAGGTTTTGTGTTGGATAACATATTCATTGAAATGATATAATTGGTGTAGTAAACATTATTTACTATGTTGTGTATTATAGGGGCGAGACGAGGCCATGGTAACAAATCGTGTCATATCAAATGAGGATAGAACAAATGAAGCGGGACATCAGGTACTCAAATTTTGACTTAACTTAGGAAAAAATGATCTGATGGAATTTTGTGATACATTTTTTCACAGTATTATTGAAATTTATAATGTATTATCCAATCTTGACATACATTAATGCATGTTGTTGATTATTTTAGATGGAGATTGGAGCAAATGCAGAGCTTGAGCGTTCAACTACCAAAAGAAGAAGATATGTATGTGGACCTAAAACTATTAAATCACGTAGACGACAATGGGTGGAAGAGGATATGACAATGGATCTTCTAGACACAACAAATGATTGCACTGAACAAGAGGTTGTCAGGACTATAGTACATGGGAAGAATACTTTGAGAAAATTGTTGTTTGTGGATGTTTTGTATGTCATGGAAAGAAACAATTCAAATGAGCAATTGTACAAAGACATTACATATATGATGAGCTTCTAGTCAGTAGTATTCCTCCTACAATCAATTCAAATCCAATAGGAATTGTGGTAAGGAATTTTCCAATTTGATATAAATAACATGTATACTTCGTTTAAACATTGTTTTATATTATTTAAATAACTAATTTTTTTGTCAATGGATACTTGCAGGATAAAGTTCTTGGTTTAAAGTTTCCTGAATCACCAACTTCCAACATAGAGGGAAATGATTATTTATTAGATGATACATCTAACAAAAAAATGTGCCAATATACCAGCTCAGAAGATGAGGAATTGATGAAAACAAGTCACAGAACAAGAACCAATTTAAAGATGCATAATTTGCTTAAAGACATAGGGAAGGTGGACTACATACCCTATGAGAATGAATGTGATGGAGATGATGAATTTCCCCTGAGTTTGAGATCAATTTACAAAGAGACATTTGATCATCAACTATATTGCGCTTGGGCTAGTGATCAATAACTACTTAGAGTGTACAAGGTGTTTCAATTTTGGGGATACAGCTACATGATATGACCCTCCAATGTTCATGGAGCGAATCTAGGCCTCTTTATTGTAAAAAATGTACATGTGGGATCTAAACATAGAAACAATTCTGAACAAACCACTAGGAGATTAATTCCATATTATGGTCCTTCATATTACAGTGGTGAATGGAGAAGGCTAGCATAATATAAGCCTAGCATGTTAGCATATGGTATAAATTCAAATATGTATACACATCGTCTCCAATTGGAAAGTGGAAAAGAAATTAATAGAGGTCATCTTATGTATATAGATGGATGTGCATACAGACACAAAAATATTGCAGGATTTATAAATAGTAGTAAGGGAAGGGACCCTAATGTAAGACTAAATTGTCAATTTATTGAGGTTATAAATGATAAAGATGGAGATATGGAAAGAGAGGTTGATAGATTGATAATGGTTGAGGCTATTAAGGACCTTACCATTGGGGATGAGTTATTGATTGATTACCCCTTCTTAAAACACACTCCCGTGCGAAAGAAAAGGGAAGAACAAGGTCTCCCTAAGGATGTTCTTAAGGGCAAAAAACCAAAGAATAATAAATGAGTGTAGACTGATATTTTATAAACTATGTTGTCAAAATTGTGTTTTATTTAAATTATTGTATAAAAAAGGCAGTCTATAAAATAATGTTCCATTATTCAATTGATGTATATATGTTCATACAATTTATATTTATATTTTATAAGCCATATTTGATTATATTTCTTTGAAATTGATACATTTATGATTTATCCAATTGTCGAAAAACATTAAATAATGCTTGCATTTGTTGATAGGTAGAAGATGTTGATGAAACACATACTAATACCCATGATCCAACTAGGTTATTAAGATTTGGATGGGATGATCCAAACCATCCTTTAAACAATACCAGGGAAAAAAGAGCAAGTTTGAAGAGATTTCTACCACTTGAAAAATTTGAAGAGTTGATGAGATATGCATACACTGAAGAGATGCCACCTAGCCTTAATGATGATGATCATGATAGGGAAAATGCAGTGCATGAAGAAGGATTGAATGAAATTCTTACAGGTTTCTTTGGGGATGGAAACAATGATGCCAATAATGATCATATGGCTGACAGTAACGATGATAGTAGGGGTAATTACCACCAATGTAATGTTGATGATAACAACATGAAAGACTCCATCAAGCAAGCAGGGAAGACACCCGTGTTCAAATCGGGTGCAAGTAGAACCTCACAACTGGCATGCACATTAATATTATTAGAAATCAAGTCACTATTTGGTTGGTCAGACAAAGGATTCACTACCCTACTAAAGTGATTTGAAATCTATTTCTTACTTTGCATTGTCAATTGGTGTACACAATTCGTAAACATTCATTGACATTGTTTATATTTATTTAAGGGGATTTTAAAACCATATATTGTATATAAATGGTCCTAGTATAGATTGACATATCAAACATGTTCATCATAAGTCAAACATTCAATTGATTTAATCTCTAGCAATCTTACAGGGCACTAAAAACTAAGATATTCCCTTAAGAGAATGTGCCACCATCAACTTGTAGAGAGGTGTGTCTATTGTTGGTTGAGTTGGGGACTAAATATAAGAAAATTCATTCATGTAAAAATGATTGCATTTGATACAGAGATGAATATCAGAACAAGGTAGAATGCCATGTATGCAAAGAGAAGAGATATCGTACAAATTTACAAGGTTCTACAGTTCCAAAGAAGGTTAAATGTCACATGCCAATTATACCTAGACTTCAACAAATGTTTCATTGCAATTCACTTGCACAATTAATGGATTGGCATGCAAAGAATAGGAGTAAAGATGGATTCATGCAAATTCTGATAGACTCCAAAGCAATGGAACACATAGAGGAAAAATGGCCAAGAAAATTCAAAGATGAAGTATTAGGTTTGGTCTTGCAACTGATGGAGTATGCCCATTCTCTTTCCTGAGCTCAAATTATGGTGTTTGGCCAGTCAGATTGATAGTATACAATATTCCCCCATGGATGAGTGTTAGAAAGGAGCACCTTATATTGACTCTCATTGTTCTAGGAAAACATCAAGTTAAAAACATGAATGTTTATCTTGCACCTTTTATTGATGAGATGCAACTGCTATGGAAAGGCATAAGAATGTATGACATATCACACCCTCCATCAAATAGGTCCTTCATGTTGTATGGTGTGCTATGTTGGACTATTCATGATTTCCCAGGACTTGATTTTTGTTCTGGTAAGATAAAATATTTACGTATTTACACTCATAATTAATTTTCATCCCAACTTTCATACTTAGTTTTATACTTTTTTTGATGTTATGAACATTACTTGTTGAATTGTAGGGCTTCAAACAAAGGGGATATTTGCATGTCCAAGATGTGCAAAAAAATTTCAAGGGTAGTATTCTAAAGATCTACATAAATTTATTTACACAAACAACAAGGTTTTTCTACCATTAGATCATAGGTTTAGAAATCGCCAAAAGAATCAATTTGATGGAAAAGTTGAAAATAGAGGCCCTCCCATGATTATGGGTCTAGGTGATTGGCTTAAGAAGTATGAAGATGTTGAATTGAAAGCTTGGGAGGATTTTTTGATCAGGGTGATTCAATTGAAGAACCAGAACAAGTTGTAGTTCATATGCTAGAATGAATGAAAAGGAAATCCGTATTTTATGAGCTCCCTTACTAGAAGGATCTATTAATATATCACCTATTAGATCCTATGCACATCTTCAAAAATGTCCCAGATTCTATATTTCAACATATATCAGGCAAAGAGAAGGACACCTTATCTTCGAGGAGAGATATTGCTTTTTCGTTACCAAATTTGATAGAAAACATTTGTGGCCAAGTAGGGAAAATGAAACATATGCAGAAGCTCCATGGATTTAAAAAAAAAAAAGAGTTGTACCAACTAAAAAGTGTCATCCGTTCAATAAGGACACCTACTGGTTATGGGTCATCATTGGATAAAGCTTTTACAATTGATGGACATATCACTGGATTTAAAACACATGATTTTCATAATTTAATGAAGGTATTACATATCATAATTTAACATTTATTGGTAACATTGATTAAGTACTAAATATATTTTGATATTTTGTTGTGTGAGAAAAAAATACTAATGACCTTTCCATAAATGTGTTTGATTGCATATCATGTCATTGGCAATTAGGGGGGATTCCTATCTTACAATTGACTTAAGGAATGCCATAGTCAATTGTCAGCATTCACAAGGTATGTGGTTATATGAAATGTTCATGTGTGAGAGACATGGAGATATTATATTTCATTTTAATTTATGACTAAAGGTTCATACTAATTTACTATTCTTATATTAGGTGGGTGACCTCCAAGGAGATCCACGAATCTGAAGTGCCAATGTGGAAGAAGGAAATTGCAGAAATTGTATGTGTATTTGAGGAGTTCCCTACAAGTTTCATGGATCTACAAGTCCATTTACTTATACACCTAGTCAATGAAATTGAATTGGCGGGTGTTGTATCAATGAGGTGGATGTTTTTCTTTGAGAGGTATATGAAAACTCTTAAAAGATATGTCTGACAAAAGGCACATCTAGAGGGTTGCATGGCTGAAGGGTATGTATTGAATGAAGCATTTTTCTTCTTGTGTGAATCTCTTGGTAAGGATTTTGAAGATGGGCCATGTGTCTGGGATGAAGAACAAGCATCATATATTATTGATGGAGAAAAACCAAAATCTAATGGTGTTGAAGTAGAAATTAGTAAGTAAATTCACCATCAGTGTGGTTTTTTTTCTTGCAATCATTAATTTACTCTGTAATTTATTTGTCAAATTAATAGCATGGCATTTGGAGTTTGAAATAAACATGTTGACATGTAATAGGTGTAGACAAAATTTCTATACTCGACAAGTTCATTCTATACCTCATGGACTTTATGAACAAATGGATTGATTTGTATGATAAAAAGAGAATGATGGGATCAGTCTGGTCAGATGGGTTCATTCAAAATCAAATAAGAACAACAGTGTTTCTGAATGCAATTAGTGCAAAATCTTTGTTCCTGGTGCCTTCTCATGTGCAGTGTGGTGTGTCTCAGTGTCAGGTCAAATGTGGCTTCCAAGCAAATCCTAGTCGATCCAAGCTCAAAAGATCAAGAATATAATTGAAGGGAATCTACAATATGTTGCAGGAAAATACAATAAATTATTGAGTTGGATTACAGCTCTTTTAAATGTTGTATTTTTAGAAGTGTAGATGGTATGAAGCATTTGAGAGGACGAGACATGATACCCATAGTGGATTGTTTTCTATAGATTCTTCATGCTTTCTACTAGAGGATAAAGAGCCTTATGTTCTACCAATTCATTGTAAGCAGGTATTTCTTTAACTCAAACAAGAAGCGGTAGTGATCATTAATCTATTAATTCATAGTTTATTGCGAATATATACATGTATTTATTAATCAATAAAATTGTTATAACATACTTCTAATATATGTATTTCGTTCATGTGCAGGTATTTTTCTATGAAGATATTTTGGACCCTAAATGGATGTTTGTCATACATTATGATCCAAGATTAAGGCATGTATTTGATGAAACATTAGTGGATACTGAGAAAAAAAATGATGGCGAACAAAATGAGAGAGAGGGATTAGAGAACATTGAAGAAATTGACATCCATGATGATGTTGAAGATGGTTATGTTCAGGAACAAGAAGACAACAATCCAGAATTAGATGATGTTATGGAAGACAACAATATGGATGGTATAGAAAATGATGATCCGAATACATCTGCTAACAATATAGATGGTGTACAGTAAAATTTCAATGATCATGAAGATGATGCAAGTCAAGATGAGGATGATGATAATATTAAATACTTGAAAGAACATATGAACATTAACAATGATGCACTAGATGACATTGTAGCAGAAAATAATGTTAATGACCAAGACTTCTAAATTTTCAGAATTATTTGCAATCCATGTTTAAAAAAGGATGATTCTTATGGCCCAAAATTTGAAATGCTTTAGTAATATTATTTGTGTGGATACAAATTACCTATTGCAATATCCTTAAATTATTCAATCTTTGGTATGAATTGTTGGCAGAAAAGATTACGATTACTTGGATGCTTCTTCCATTCATTTTGCATCAAGATATGTTCGTGAAGACACAAAAGTTAATAAAATATTAATGCATGTAACTCACAATTATTTAAATAAGCAACTTTGTTAACTTTATTATTTTTAAATATTTCCATTTTTATGTTGAACATGTAACTGAAAAAGTCCATAGTAAATGCTTTACTGTATCAGCATTCATTCACATAAGCATATTATTGAGGCTCAATAACTGATATTCATTCAAATATAAGAAGAAATAAGTATGGAAAACATAAGAAAAAATACACAATTATAACATAGTCATGGAGAATATCTAATAATAAGATGTTCTATTTCATTCATAAGCTCAAAATAATCACACAGTAACAACAAATGTGCCCTAATAAATCTTATGAATTTAAATAGCTTGAAGAAACCACTTTGGAGACAACACAATAACATATAAGCATGAAATTTAACACAATTGAACACCAAAATAGATTACCAATTATGAGCAATCTTCTCCATTATGTTGTTTCAAATATATATACATTTATAGCAGAAGTCTTTGATATGATATGGATGGGTGGAATGTGCAATCTATCTTCTTACTAATGCCTACTACAACGGAAATGAAAATGGAATATGATATGATGATCCTCTCAAAATTGGCCTTGGTTTCCTATTTATATAGGAAGAAACAAGCTTTAGGCCTTTTACAAAAAGAGACGACCCTTCAAAACTACTTCTTTTACTAACAACTAATTAAATTGCATAATTGAAGAAATAACAAGACTTGAGACACTTTAGACGTATGTTTCCTTTAATCAACATAGAAAGCCCGTGATCATCAATCTGGCAAAGCTTTCCTCTTAGGAAAATTCACTTGCTTTTGAGGGCATGGTATTTAGTTGTATCAGTATCAATGCCAATTCTTCGCCAGATAGTTTCCCAACAAGCTCAAATCCTTGAAATTAATTTTGAAGCATGTGTGAGGGTATTTATTGTTGTAAATTGTAATGATCCCATGATTATCATACTACCACAGTCTCTTATTATACCCGCTGTGGTATGGAGGTGTTTTTCCCTTCCATTTTGATGTTTACCGCACTATCACCTTGCTCAAGACTTCTTACTGCAGAGTTGCGGTGTACATCGCTCTACCGCATATGTTGATCACCCTCCCGATGATATAGCAGTGTATGCTTTATCTTCTTGTTGTTTACCACCTTACCGCACTCCTTTGAATTGCCTTATGCAGTACTGCGGTGTCCACTTATCTTCCATGCTTACCACTCTACCGCCTTGCTCAAGACTTCTTACTGCAGGGTTGCGGTGTACACCTCTCTACTGCATATGTTGATCACCCTCCCAACGGTATAATGGTGTATGCTTTATCTTCTTATTGTTTACCGCCATACCACACTCCTTTGAATCACCTTATGCAGGATGGCTTACAGGTAAGTCAATTGAAAAATATTATGGCCTGACTATAGGGAGCATTTAAACGATTCACCATACATGATGACCGATTAACTTAGATCTCAGGGCCGGTACAAAGAATGATTTTAATGGCTCAACTCATGACTTAAACGACTGATAACTGGATGTAGTAGGTCAACATGAAATTATTGTAGGGACTTCACTTCATTGTAATTGCTATGGAAATTTTATCTCCTAAGGCTCTCACATTATGGAAATTTTCTCCTAAGGCTCCAACGATGCCGTCCTACATATTATTTTTGTTTAGTATTTAATTTTTCTTTTTTTAATTGAAACAATGCAAATAATACAAAAAGGAAGCAACAAAGGTTTCCGAAAGAGAGAAAAAAATTACAACCAGGCTAACAACCAACAATACAGTCACTTACAACCACCAAAAATAGTAGGAGATTGTATTAATCAAAATTCAAAAAATTACTGATCATCTGCCAATGTAGGAATATTCATGAAACTCTAATTTTGAGCCTCACTAGAGGCCAAGACAACCATGAAAACATCACCAAAAAACTAAACAAACCCAACACCAAGACAACCTAAATTCTGAGCCACCACCACCAGGAGCCACTGAACCACCACCAGGAGCCATCAATGATCATAGAAGCCAAAAAAAACAACACCATCTCACCATGAGCCCAAGGTCATAGGAAGCCATTGAGATGGGCGAAGTCATTGAATTCCAACACCCACTCGAAACCCTCAGACTCCATCAGCTGAAGAAATTTTTTCAAATACTCCACCCCAACCGAAGCCACCATTCGATGCCTAACCAGTGCTATTCCTTTCAGCTCCAATAGAAGCAGAAAAAATTGGACCACCGCACCAGGAGTTTTGAGCATTTCCAAGTCTTTCGAATGTGGCACCCCAGACCTAAGAATAGAGGCTGAAATAACCTCATCCATGCCGCCCAGGAGATTAGGATTGAATAGCTTCCTCATCATTTCCTGAACTAGGTTTTTGGGGGTGCTTTGATCAAGCAAAGATGCTAGAAAATGAGAGACTATGTGGGAATTAACTCGAACCGTTTCACTGTAGGCCACATGCTCTTGGCCCAAAACCATTTTCACCATGACCACCTTCAAGGGATCATACTCCAGAAGAATCTGTTTGAGCCTCTGGTACATGAGTTTTTTGAAACCTCCCTGACTCACACAACAATCTAGGAAAATCAGAGTGTCGTGCCCAAAGGCGGATAGCTCCTCGGCTGATTTAAACACTGCATACTTCACGTCCTCCATTATTCTTTCTCACCAAAGAGAAGCCTCTAGAATGAAAACTCTAGCAAATGCAGAATGCATAGATCACCACCTTCGCTAGATTAAAATGAATGCCACCCTTTCATGACATTTATTTTAATGCCATCCTTTCATGGCATTCATTTTAATGGTACGTGCCACCCTTTGAGTTGCTGAAAAGTCTTGTCGAGGACTACCGACTAGGAATGTAGGTACCCCTAGGTATAAATAAGGGTGACATTGATGTGTTTTGTTTAGTGTTTAATTAATTATAAAGAGTTTGTATTATTTTAATTTTCTTTTTCATTTTAAACTTTAGAATTAGTAGAGATATAATTTTTATTTATATTAGATTATTTAAACAATTTTTTTTAAAACTGACTAATATTATCTAAAGGTATAATTACTAAATGTTAGGTTACTGTTCAAAATTTTTGGAAATGGAAAAGAAATTAAAAAGAAGACAAATTCTTATAATTAAATACCAAAAAAACCAGTACAATCCTTATAATTAAATACTTTAAAAAAGCAATATGTATATACATAGAGTATTTTGTTAACCAAGTGTTTTGTAAATTTATACCAAGTAAGGAGTAAAACAATAGAATAGTCAATTTAGTAGAATAAAAAGTAATTTCGTCTAGCGCTTGGTAATTTACAGCTCACAAAACAAATAATATTTACATGCTTGTAAAAAAGTAGAATAAAAAATACTTTAACCACATGCATAAATAAATTATATGCAATCCGTATAAGATATTATGCAGCGTGGGGTAGACTTTTACAGGTAAAGTATTATTATAATGTGATAAAATCAAGAAAAGGATATCAATGGACCAAACAGTTTCAAGGGTTGGTGGTCTAATATCAACCATCAATTGGAAATTTCATGTTTGTCTTCTTCAAATAGGATACACCTTCGGTGTAAAATATATAGCGCCATCCCGATAAATAGTGCCAACTTTTTCAAAAAATTGGAGAAAAATACATTAAACCCTTAATTAACCCTCTACCCTCTACCCTCTACCCTAGTTAAACCCTAATCCCTCATAACCCCTATACCCTCTACCCTATACATTGGACCCTCAACCCTAATCCCTCAACAATATACGTACCCTCAACCCCTATACCCTCTATCGGTCTATACAATATTGGACCCTCAACCCTAATCCGTCAACCATATACCCTCAACCCTCTACCCTCAACCTTAAACCCTAATCCTTGAACCATATTATACCCTTGACCCTAATCCCTCAACCCTAGTTAAACCCTTAAACCCAATTACTAAACTCTCTACCCCAATCCCTCAACCCTCTACCCTCTACCCTCTACCCTCTACCCTCAACCCTCAACCCTAGTTAAACCCTAATCCGGCCTCAACCCCTATACCCTCTACCCTATACAATGGACCCTCAACCCTAGTAATCCCTCAACCTACATATACCCTCAACCCTCTACCCTCAACCTTAAACCCTCAAGCCTCAACCCTTAAACCCTCTTATACCCTCTATGTCCTCTGATCTACCCTATACATTAAACCCTCAACCCTCAACCCTCAACCCTTAAATAATTAAAAGTACCCTCAACCCCTATACCCTCTACCCTCTACATTACAGAACCCAACCCGCGTCCCTAATATTTGACCTTCAGCCATATTATACCCTCAAATTCCCTAGCTATACCCTAAACCTTCTACCCTCAACCCTTAATGTCCCTCAACCCTAAACCCTTAAACCCTAAACTGGCCTTAAACCTTCTACCCCCTACCCTCAACCCTAATCCCTCAACCAGCCTATACCCTCAACCCAATACCCTAAACCCTGGCTGTTAAACCCTCAACCATCCAATACATACCCTCTTATACGTACCCTCGACCCTAATCCATCAAGCCTAATCCCTCAACCCTTAAACCCTTAAACCCAAGTAAATTACTCTATACCCTAATCCCTCAACCATCAACCTTAATCCATACCCTTAAATCCTTGACCCTCTACCCTCTACCCTCAACCCTCAAATACCCCTAATTAACCCTAATCCCTCAACTCCTATACCCTCTACCCTATACATTGGACCCTCAACCCTAATCCTTGAACCATATACCCTCAACCCTCAACCCTCAAACATCAACCCTAGTTAAACCATAAACCCTTACACACAACCTCTACTAGCTCTATCCTCTACTACTCTAGTATACATTAAACCGCCCTCAAACCTCTACCCTCAACCCTAATACTTGAACCATATACGTCCCTCAACCCTATACCCTCAACCTTAAACCCTCAACCCTATACATTAAACCACTCTTAACCCTCAATTCTCAACCCTCAACCCTTAATCCATCCCTCCCTCTCTACCCTAATCCCTCAA
>VDFB02389619.1:0-16207 GCA_007258455.2 Sequoia sempervirens
GAGGTGTGTACAATCCCAACTTCCTATTACTAGGCTTACTAGCTGCACACATAACACAACCTCTAATATACTTAGTTACAGTTTCTTGCATACGAGGCCAATAACAATATTTCTGCAGCTGAGTCAATGTTTTGTTTACCCCAAAGTGTCCTGCAATCAATGAGGTATGTGCTTCTCTAATAACTTGTGCTTGTTCATCCTTTGGAACACAAAATTTTCCCAAGTGATATAACAGTTTATCCTACACATAATAATCTTTCTCTTCTACATGTTTACCATTCATTAAAGCAGCATAGATATCCTTAAAGTTCTCATCATTAGCATATTGTTCCTGAAAACTTTCATGAACCATAGAACTATTCTGAAGGATTATCAAAGCATTCATCATAGGAGTCTAGAGGCATATGCCTACTTTGTTATGGGTACCTTTCTTATGTAATAACCATTAAAGAACTATTGCAAAAATCCCATCCATCTGAAATGCCTACTTTGTTGTAGTTTAGACTATGAGTGCAAGTATTGTAGTGGTTGGTGATTAGTGTGGATTACAGTTTCTTTCCCCATTATGTAATGTTTCCATTTCTTAACACTCTGAACTAAAGCATAAAGTTCTTTATCATAAGTAGGATAGTTACTTACTGCTCCTGAAAAAGTTTCAGAGTGGTAGCAAACTGGTTTACCTCCTTGCATGAGTACTGCTCCCATGGCAAATCCACTCGCATCTGTCTCGATCTCAAATGGTTGATGTAGATCTGGTAAGGCCAAAACTGGTGCGGTGCTCAACTTTCCCTTCAAAGTGTCAAAAGCCTTCTGCTGTGGACCTCCCCACTGAAAAGTTGCTCTTGTACTAGTTAATGCATGTAATGGTGATGCTATATAAGAGAAATTTGCAATAAACTTTCTCTAGTACTGAACCGGGCACTCTTAGGAAACTTCTCACCTCTCATGGATCAACAGACTTGGCTTAGGCCGCTTTTACTAGCTTCACCTTCAAGTAGGTCTACTTTCAATTGACCACCCCCTACGACATAGCCTAAGTACACTAAGGATGTCTTAGCAAATTCACATTTAGACATCTTTACATACAATTTTTCTTTTCTTAATACATCAAAGACTTTCTTTACATGACTTACATGATCTTCCCAAGTTCGACTGAATACAAGAATATCATCTAGATAGACTATGACAAAATCATCAATAAAAGGACGAAAAACATCATTCATGACTCTCATAAAGGTAGCTGGTGCATTACAAATCCCAAAAGGCATAACCAACCACTCAAATAGTCCCTGTTTTGTCTTAAATGTAGTCTTCCAAATATCATCTTCTACAATTCTTATCTGATGATAACCACTTCGCAAATCTAACTTAGTGAAATAAACTGCATGTTTTAACTGATCAAGTAAATCATCAATTCTGGGAAGAGGATACCTGTTCTTTACCGTTATCTTGTTCAAGGCGTGGTAGTCAATGCACATCCTCCAAGTTCCATCTTTCTTTGGAACCAACACAATTGGAGAACCACAAGGAGAAGTATTAGGACGAATAACTCCCTTTTCCACCAACTCTTGAACCTGCTTTTTAATTTCCTCATTCTGCATAACTAATAAACGGTACATGCTGATATTAGGAAGTGGCACATCCTGTTGTAACTGGATTTCATGCTATATCTCTCTCTTGGGTGGTAACCCCTTCGGTTCCTGAAACATGTCATCATAAGCGGAAATAATTTTGACCATTTCAGTTTTATGTTTTGGGTCACACCCCTTGAAGGCCTCAGATTTATCATCTTCTTTGGCTTTTACAAGCATTAATACAAAGTTCTTACTTGAGTTGACCAACCTCTTCATTTGACCAGCATTAACTAGTGTAAGATTAGTCTTCACCTTATGTGCCCGTACAATGTATTCTACCCCATCTTTAAAAAGATGATACTTATTCTCCCCCCTATAAAAGATTGCTTTTCTGTCATAAAGATAAGGACTTCCCAACACAAGCCCACAAATATCCAAAGGAACTACATCTACTTCTACCTCATCAACAAAGTTTGCAGTGATAGCAAATCTCAATTTACATTGTTTAGTTACTTGTAGTTGAGCATCATTGCAAACCCATCCAAGTGGATATGGTTTCGGATGAGGTGTTGTAGTCAAATTAAGTTTCTTTACAACTTCTTCAGATATTAAGTTGACTTGTGAACCCGTATCAAACAGAGTATCAACCTTAGTGTGTTTTGTTACAACACGAATGTGAAAAAATTCATTTCTTTGCTTATCAACCTTAGGAGAAGATTCTTTACTTGTACTTGCACTGGCATTAGAAAAACTTGCATCAGATGAGAGAGATATACCTTTCCCTTTACCTTGGATTCTGGTAGCAACAATCTTTGTCTCATCTCCAGAGTCAGAACCAAGATCCTGTTGAATCACTGCAGTAGTCTTCTGCTTGCCTTTATTACCTCCATATCTTTTCGGCCTCAACTCAAGATGAAGCTTCCAACATCTTGAATCATCATGCCCCTCTTTCTTGCAATGGGAGCATGTGGGTTTCTCACCCTCTTTCTTAGTTGTAGCTGTCTTCTTCCCTTTGCCTTTATCTTTGTCTTTTTCTTTCCCTTTAGACTTACCCTCGAACTTAGATGGCTTCTTGGAAAAGTTATCACTAAAAGTGTTCTTACCCCTTGACTCTATATGAGTAGCTTGAACAGACACCTCGTCTAGATTGTTGGGACTCAACATCAAAATAGTGTGCCTAAGGTAAGAATGCAAACCACCAATATACTTAAGTAATGTGTCTTGGGAATACAAGGGAACATTTAGAGCAATGGCCCATTTTCTAAACTCATGAGTATAATCCTGGACATACTGCCCCTTACCTTGCCTAAAGGTTTTCCAATTCATGGTTAACTGTTGCATGTAACCTAAAGGATAGAATTGTTTCCTAAGGGCAGCAACAAAGTCCATCCAAGACATATTAACTTGACCATGGTGAGCAATTTCTTCTCGATTTTTACTCTCCTACCAGGTGAGACCTGTACCTCCCCACCGAAGAGTTGCTAATTGAATCCTAGAAGCATCTTCTACTAGGCCTTGAATCCTACAGTATACCTCTACTTGCTGGACCCAATCATCTAACTTCTCAGCATTTAACTCCCCACAGTATTTAGGTAACTCAAATTTTACATCTAGCTTAATAACAGGCTTAGATTTTCTCTTAAATGGATTTACATTAGAAGAAGGAGAAGGAGAAGGAGGAGAAGGGGGAGGAGAAGAAGAGGGAGAAGATGGAGGAGGAGTTTCTAGAGTTTTCTCCTCTGTGTCTTTCTGATCTTCTTGCTTCTTATGCTTTGAAGAACCTCCCTTTTCGTGCTTCTTCTTGTCTGCATAAAGTTCTTCCACCATCGCCTTCATATCGAGAAATAGCTTCTAGAAATCCTTTGGATCGAGCTCTGAACTTTGTCCACCTTCTTTTCCTTCCATTTGTGACAGTTGATTATCTCTTCGTCTTCCGATCTCTGGCTTATACTCTTCAAGTTCTCCTTCACCTCGTTGCAACCTGGATCTTGTTAGCATTCAAATTCTGCAATACTAGCCACACACAAAGCTCTGATACCAACTTGATCTATATAGGATCTAGGACAATTGCTTTTAGAATGCATAACGTAAAAGATCACTTAATACAATGCTCAAATGAATAAATGAACATAATATAATTGCCAAGATAATGAACTGAAAAGAAAGAGAGAAAATAAAGAGGAGACAAACGCAATTGATAACGGAGTTCGTCCCTAAGGACTACGCCTCCAGGCCCCTCTCCAATGGAGTGACCGATCTAATTATACTCCAAAAATAGTTACAATTGCTTCATGGACTATCTCCTTCAAGCACAGCAACATAACGTTCCTCTGATGTGCGGAAATGTCTGCAAAATCTCCTGAGCATTCTCTCGTTCTCACCACCTGGACTTCGAAAAACAAGGCCTATACCCCCTCTTTTTATACATACAATTTGCCTTTTTAGGCTTAAATACCAAAATAAATGCCTAACTCCCTTATGACCTCGTACAACATCTCTGATATCTCCATTTGGCTTTTGGTTTAGATTGTTAGAGTTGGTGTTACTTGTTTATGGCTTTATTAAGCCATTTGGTTATGGCTCGGTTGACAAAACCTTAACAAAATAAAACTACGGCCATATACTTTCAAGGCATGTCGCGTGGTCTATCGGCAGTTATATACTTTAGTGGCCATGGGGTCAGCGGTTCCAACCTCGCCAGCCTCACTTTATAACCAATACCCGAACTGTTTAACAACAAAAAAAAGCAATGTTATATATGCTATTGACTGCTGCGTTTGGTGCAACGGCTAATGGCCCGGCCGTTTGGGCGGAGATCGCGGGGTCGAGCCCGTTGCAACAACATTTTGTTCCACCATTGAACTACATTCAGCCAACACATACGACACGTGTCACCCTCTTATTCGCTGACCCAGATGATGTGTCCTTGACGAAGCCGCTCACAAGGATAATTGTACTGCTGACTGGGAGCCACGTGTCAGAGTCCTATTCGCCGATGGTGCTGATCGAGCTGCTGATGATGCTGCCACGTGTCCGATGACGAAGCCGATAACTGTGCTGACTGGACTGCCACTGGGATGCCTGTACTATACGGCTGGCCACGTGTCATGATATGATTGGTCCGTACAATCTAAGTCACCTGCCACGTGTCTTGCTCGGATTCATCAATATAAATTTCGTATGGTACGGATGGACACGTCAGCATGATGATGTCATCATCTGTATCCTCAAGTTGACTGAAGTTTGACTGCTTCTAACTCGAGCATACGACGTCGGATTTCGATGAAAGGAATGCCATCAGAATCATCTCAATGAGCTCTTCATGATGACACTAGTTCCATCCATTTCTGAGATGTTTATTTTTTTGCCTTTTTGACACCCCTAAAGCCAGTTTGACTGGCTGTAACTTGCACAAATGGAGTCCTTTTCGCCCCGTTCAAGTTGTGTTGGAATCAGGACGTCATTCTCTTTATGATGGTGCTAAATTCTAGAGTATTGGGAACACTTCAATTTTCACTAAAAAATTATCCCCCAGATCACTCATGGATATGTCATACCGAATCTCCCTAAGTACAATGGCAAATGAAATCCAATAGAACATATAAGGGAATTTTCTACCATATGCATAGATGTCGCTTATGACCCCACATATCTTATGAGGCTATTTCCAAGAACTCTTGTAGGAATTGCACTAGAGTGGTTTTCGGGTCTAGATTCTCGCATTAGATCTTGGGGTGAACTAGTTGAGAAATTTGTGGAGAAATTCGCCTTCAACATAGACCACAAGATAAATATTGCAACCTTGTGTCACACAACACAAGATGAAGGGGAAACATTCATTGCTTTCTTCCAGAGGTGGAGAACTATAGCTAGTAGGTGTCCTATCGAGATACTTGAAAAACAAAAAGTTACAATGTTTCAAGAAAACCTTCATGCAAAACTCAGGAGTAACTTAAGGGTACATTTTTGTACATCTTTCTAGAAACTAGTGGAAAAGGGGGTGATAATAGAGAAGAATCTCATTGAAAAGGGTGAACTCAAGACATCAACATCCAATAGAAACCTGATCATACAAAACACCCCCACTGACAGAAACAGATTATGGTCTCATAACAAAAATGTCACCAATGATGGAGTGGTTGATGCTAAAACGCTACAAGCAGGACCCCTCCTCACATTACAAGGACCTCATACTTTTTCCAACACGCTTAATGCCATCAATCAACCTCCTAACGTGGTCCAAAATTCTCAATGTCCACAACCAAGAAGATTTCAAAAACGTGAGTTCACTCCCTTAGGGGAACCCATTGAGTCGATGTTCAAACAACTGTTACAACATAATCTCATACAACTGCAGGAACTAAGACAATATGATCCAGGACAATTTAAACCAGCTTGGTGGGATGGCAATTCCTTTTGTGATTATCATAGAACTAAGGGAAATAACCTACAAAACTATCGACAACTGAAGAATATCATACAGGATCTTGTCGAAAGGAGAATTATTGAAGTTAGTGGACAAAAATAGAAGTCATCAAACACTGATCCTCAAGTATTTTTGGACCCACTACATGACCATGGGAAAGGAACTGTCCCCAGTTCGAGTACTAAGACCAATATGTCATCCAACTATGCTAGTGTCAAGCACAATTATAATAGTGGAAAAATCATTCACTACCTTCGTGTCGCCGATGAGAATATCAATACCATTATTATCAATACTAATCCTGAGTGTGCCATCAATACTCGTCATACTAAATTCACTATCCAAGGCCCTCCATCACAGCAAACACCCCAACCTTCCAAGTTACAATATAACCTTCTTGACCAATTGGGGAAGACCCCAGCCCAAATCTCAATCTTGGAATTGTTGCGTATTTCCCCTGAGCATCGATCTATCCTTGAGAAGGCTTTACAAAACACCACGGTCCCTAATGATCTTGATGTCAATCGTTTCTAGGAAATGGTAGGCTAATTGACCAATAATCATCATGCCACATTTTCTGAACAAGACTATGCAACTAAAAAGATGAACCACAATGACCCTTTACATCTAGAAGTCCTTGTTGATGACACCAAAGTTAGACGAGTTTTGGTAGACGGAGGAGCAGGGTTAAATCTGTGTACTTTAAAACTAATTAAGTCTTTAGGTATCTCAGAAGCATGCATGGACACGACCAAGATTATTATCATTAAAGCTTATGATGATGAGGAAATTAAATCAAAGGGAGTTGTAACACTTCCTATTAGAATTGGTCCTACGGTGATGGAGACAAAGTTCCAGGTCTTGGATCTCACCCTCCCTTATAACCTTCTGCTAGGTAGACCATGGATTCATGCCATGAAGGTAGTCCCTTCCATGTATCATTAGTGTCTTAAATTCCCTTACAATGGCATAGAAATAACTATAGATGGTGATCCAGATCCTTTCCAGTATTGCACCAATCTAAAGGAAATCCCTCAACGCCAAGTTCCAGTAAATCAAGAGGCCTCATCATCCAATTCATCCTCCTATGTTGATCTAGCCACACTCAGTCAAACACCTATTTCACCTTCAGTTCCTACCACTCCTAGGGTTGAGATCCAAGACAAGGGTTGTGGAGAGTATTACATGAAAACTTCTTATTGTGTTAGCTATTTGATTCCTCCTAAGTCATACGGTTTACCTACATTGAATAAGAGACAATCTATGGTCACTATACACATTCCTCCCACAACAAATTTTTCTAAATGGGGTGAATTAAGCAAAGAGGCTGTAAATACAGAAGATGTCACTTCTTGGCTGTATAGGGAAGATGACGAGGAACCCCTCTTACTTGCTCATATTCCTACAAATCTATATGGAAAGGGTTTCAAAATCATGCAAAGCAAAGGATATGATGGACATAGTGGTTTAGGCTTAAACCAAGATGGCAGGATTGAACCAATATTTGTTTCTTAGTGGCCAAAAGGAGTAGGGCTAGGGTTTCAACTGATTCAGATTGGTGTTCCTAGTACCCCATTACCCTTACTTGAGGAAGTAAGTGCTTTAGAAGATATTAAGACATCTCACGAACCAATGGACCAATATCATTGTGACTCCCCCGAATCTAACGATTATGAGTGGGATTCCTTATCCTCTACTTCTTCCATGGACCTCAACAAGTTATTTGGAGAACTTGACTTGATGTTAAGTTCCTCACCAAATCCATTAAATTCCTGTCTACCAAAGAATATGACAAAGGAGGAGTGTTTTAAACACTACTATTGGGAATCACTTGATCCTACCTCTTGGCAACCTGAGCCACCTATTTCTGATAGTCAAACCTTGGCATTAGGCCCACCTATTCATCCACCTAGACCCAAACCTAAGAGCAAAAAGGACCTGGTACAAGAATTTTGTAACCACATGAATAATTCAATCTTTACCTTGACTCCATTAAACTTTGATAACTCGGACGATGACATGCCCTTAATCTATCCCCAACTCATTGATTGGGACCAACAAGACACCCATCTTAGACATTTTTGAGAATGACGAAGCAATTGCTGAGTTCCTGGGATTACGAGAAGGCATACCAAATGGTGATCATATGGCTAGTTTTACTATTGACTTGGACACCAAAGCATATTTTGGGGAATCTGTTCAACCCTCCAGTCGCAAAAATGAGAAAAAGAATAAACAAGATAAAAAGGATGAGTCTCTAGGTGAAAATCGAAAGGCACCTTTAGACAATGAAAAAGTAAAAAGAAAGGATGCATCTGAAGGTGAAAACCTCTCTAAGGCACCTAAGGATGGAGGTTTGAACATTCTCCCCATTGCACAGGAAAGGTCACCCATGCTTGTTGAAGAATCAGTAGAAGTCAACATAGGTACCAAAGAGAATCCTTGACTGGTTCATTTTGCAATGTCATTGACAACAGAAGAGCAGCCGGAGTTCCATAACTTCTTTGCACAGAGACAAATAAATTTTGCTTGGTCATATGACAACATGCTAGGGTTGGATCCTGAACTTGTTCTGCATCATTTTCCCTTACGACCAGGTGCCAAACTAGTGAAAAAAAAATTGAGAAAAATGCATCCAAAGATTGCTTTATTAGTCAAGGCAGAACTCAAGAAACTCTTAAACATTGGTTTCATCAGATCTATCAACTATGCAGATTGGATTTCCAATCTTGTACCAATCACTAAACCAACTGGGGGCATCCACATCTGCACTGATTTTAGAGACATCAACAAAGCTTGTCCTAAGGATGACTTCCCTTTGCCTAACATAGACATGATAGTTGACATGACAGTAGGATATGAGATGTTGTCCCTTATGGATGGATTTTTCAGGATATAACCAGATCAGAATTGCAACTGAAGACCAACCTAAGATAGCTTTCACTTGTCCTTGGGGAAAGTATTGCTGGAATGTTATGCCCTTTGGACTCAAAAATGTTGGAGCAATCTATCAACGGGCCATGACTACTATCTTTCATGATCTAGTACACACTCTTATGGAGGATTATGTCGATGACCTTATTGTAAAATCCAAGACAAGGGTAGAACATTTACAGGTTTGAGATAAAATCTTTCAGAGGCTGGAGAACTATAAAGACTCAATCCAAAGAAATGTGTGTTTTGAGTCAAGTCGGGAAAGCTGTTAGGTTATATCATTTATAGACGAGGCATTGAAGTGGATCCGGCTAAGGTAAAAGAAATCATGGACATGCCTCCACCTACCAATCTTAGTCAACTAAGGACATTACAAGGAAGGTTGCAATCTATCAGAAGATTTATAATGCAGTTAGCGGATAAGACACATCCTTTTCAACATCTATGTAAGAAAGGAGTACCCTTTGCATGGATAGCTAGATGTGAAGAGGCTTTTCAACTGATTAAAGAATATTTACTCACACCACCTGTCTTAATACCACCTGTTGAAGGAAGACCATTGATTCTTTATATTACAGCAACCCATTCATCACTCGGAGCATTGCTTGCACAGAATGATGATGAAGGTCATGAAAGGGCAGTCTATTATATCAGTCGGACTTTGGTAGGTTATGAGCTCAACTATAGTACCATTGAACGTGCCTTTCTTGCAGTAGTATTTGCTACTCAAAAATTGAGGCACTATATGCTAAACCATCAAACAATGTTGATTTCTAAAATAGATCCTCTGAAATATCTCCTTAGCAAGGCAGCATTAACAGGATGACTGGCCAAATGGGTTATGATACTTAGTGAGTATGATATCCAATATATAGAAAGAAAGGATATTAAAGGATAGGTCATTGCTGATCAGTTAGCTGATGCACCCATATAGGTAGATCATCCATTAGTTGCAAAATTTCTTGATGAGTTCATATTCACAATTGACACAAACATAACATGGAAACTGTACTTTGATGGCTCACATACAAATCATGGTTCAAGGGTTGGGATATTGTTTATCACACCACAGGGTGATTCCATCCCTAAGTCATTTAGGATTGCATTCCCATGCACTAACAACATAGCAGAGTATAAAGCTCTAGTGACAGGGTTACATATAGCAGTCAAGTGGAAAATTAAGATTTTACAAGTATATGGGGATTCTCAACTAGTAATCAGACAGGTAAATGATGATCATGAGACTAAGGACGAGAAGCTTGTGCCATACAAGTGTATGGTTTATAGCTTTAAAGAGTACTTTGACAAAGTCGAATTTCATCAAATACCTCATATTTTAAACAAGGCAACAGACGCTATGGCTACAATTGCATCACTTCTTAAAATTCCTAACAACATGCCTAAGTTTGAGTTCTTGGTAGAACAGCTTTTGGTCCCAACCCACAATATCCCAGATTCTGAAATGGTGTGTGACATTGTTGGTCCTGATTCCCCATGGTACAAAGAAATCTATGATTATCTTCATGCCGAAGTCATACCCATTGGCCTATCAAATAACCAACGTAGGACATTCCTCTGCAAGTCAGCCAAATACACCATTGTCAGAGACACCTTATATAGATGCGCCTTAGATAATACCCTACTGAGATGTCTTGATTCTACTGAAGCACAAGCAACCTTGTGTGGGGTGCATGAGGGTATATGTGGTTCCCATTCTAATGGTCCTACCTTAGCCAAAAAGATTATGAGACTGGGTTATTACTGGCCTACTATGGAAAAAGACTAATATGTTTTTGTAACAAAATGCCACCAATGCCAAGTTCATGGAGACTTGATACATGCACCAGCATAGGAGCTCTATCCTATAACGTCACCATGGCCCTTTACCCAATGGGGACTCGACCTCATAGGTAAGATCCACCCCACATCATCTAATGGACACAAATTCATTATCACTGCCATTGAGTATTTTACGAAGTGGATTGAAGCCATTCTTATGACATACATTACCGGCACACAGATTTCTAGGTTTATCCTGAACTATATCATTTGTTGGTATGGTGTCCCTCACTCCATAATCACTGATAATGGCCACCCATTTAAGAACCAAGAAGTCCACCATCTGTGTGATGAATTTCATATCCAACATCATTTTTCCACTCCATACTACTCACAAGGTAACGGCCAAGCAGAGGCATCTAACAAGACCATCATTAGAATCCTCAAGAAGACTGTCAATGATGCTGGTCGTGACTGTCATTTATAGCTTAACCCTGCCTTATGGGCTTATCGCACAAGTATCCGTACTCCAACTGGTGCTACTCCATATTCACTTGTATTTGGTTTTGAAGCTATTTTGCCTATTGAGGTCGAGATTCCTTCCCTAAGGGTATGCCTGAAAGGCCACATTGATGATGAAGAGTACCGAGTATTGAGACTCCATGAGCTAGAATTCTTGGATGAGCGAAGATAGAAGGCACTAGACCATCTTCAAGCATATCAGAATTGCCTTTGTCATAGCTATAACATGAAGGTATTGAACATAAAATTTGACACTGGTGACCTGGTTTTAATGGAGAACCCAAAGAATCAAGCAGAAAGAGAGAAACCAGGAAAGTTTGAACCAAATTGGTTATGACCTTATGTTGTTACGGAAGCTTTTGGATCAGGAGTGTATCAACTCTCTACTCGTGAAGGGGAACCATTGTCCTCACCAATCAATAGTATGCATCTGAAGAAGTTCTACACATAGCTTCTGGGAACCTTTGTCTTAATTAGCAAAAATACAAAAAAAATAGAAAATCACAAAAAATCGTTATCAAGGGGAAAACCTGGCAAACAAGTGTCTTAGTAACACCAAAAAAATTAGATAATCTAGAAAATAGTAAAGACAAATCATTTGTCCAATAGTGAAAACCACTTCGGTGGTGCTTTGGATAGGTACCATGGTGAGAACCTGGCAAATAGGCGCCATGTGTAGTTAACTCTGCTCCTTTGTCTATTATTATTCTAATCATAGTCCTCATCATTGTACATAGTCCTTATCATTGTATATAATCCACAGCCTTGTACATAGTCCACTATCATGTACATATCTCTTATCCCTATACGTACTACATATCCCTGTACATATCCCTTATCTTTTGTATCCATCACGTGTATATACCATTCGTAATAAGTGGTAGTCTTTCCCATAACTTGGAACGATTGACATTGAGTGCAATTTATATCCCCCATTTTACCCTATTCATAGTCAATTGGTCTTATACTTGACTGGGGGTAAACACTTGACATGTGTCATATTGATTCTTACATTGGTTGTGTTGAAGACATAAAACCATGGGAGATCCACAAACATCGCAAAATGACCTGAGAAAACACAAAAACATCAAAAAACTTCAAAAAGACAAAAAAAATAAAAACATTTCGAAAATCCAAAAACAGAGTCGGAGTCAGTTGCACTTGTTAGTCTTTGTTGTTTGTCGAACTACATTGCCTCTGTGACTGGATGTAGGCAAGGCCATCTGCTGATGTGCCCCTGAGGCATTAGGTCAGTTTGTTTAGGTTTGTTTGTATAAATTCATGATTTAATCCATATGTCTATAGGACAAGGTCATTGGTCATGTCAAACTACAAGGTCTTTGTGTGTGCTGAGGCCGCACTAGGTCATTCCATTAGGGTTTGTCACATTCACTTTCACACATGTCTTCTATTTGTAGTCAGTCTTGTCATTCAAGTCAAGTCAAACTACGAGGTCTCTACATGTACAATGTAGGCAAGGTCATCAATCGATGAGCCCCCGAGGCCGCACTAGGTCAGTCCTTTAGGGTTTTGTCGTCACACAATAAATTTTCAACTCATCGTCTCAAGTCATGTATCAATCTGGTGAACAAGTCAGCAATATCTCTAAGTCAAATCAAACAACTTTCCAAACAAAAAAATCAAAACAGATCAACAAATGTCTGCTACAGGATGTGTCCGTCCTGCAAACAGACATCATCATCATGGAAATCAACCTATATCTTGTTTAGGATGAGTCCTTCCTGAATACTGATATCAGCAAAACAATCTGTCTTATATAGGATGAGTCCTTGCATAATCAACAAGGTCAAACAATCAAACATAGCCTTACATAGGTTATCACATCAACAGCATTTGACTCAACGTCTTATATGATACATGTCTTTCTGAAACCAGGCTTTGTCATGCCTTATACAGATAGTCAGAACATCAAAACTAGACTCAAAGTTTTATCCGGTATGT
Source organism: Sequoia sempervirens (assembly GCA_007258455.2). NCBI lineage: Eukaryota > Viridiplantae > Streptophyta > Pinopsida > Cupressales > Cupressaceae > Sequoia > Sequoia sempervirens. The sequence continues at coordinate 13,198 of VDFB02389619.1, forward strand.
GTATCTCCTAAAATCAGGCTCTGTCAATCAATCATTTTATCAATCAAAACAAATCAAACAAACAATTTAAGTTTTGGCAAATATTTTACTAGCTTTTTGACTTTTTGACTTATTTATCTTATCTTTTTAGTTGACTTTATGATGGGAATTAGGTTACTAGCTTTCTCAAGGATGTCCCATGAAGGATTTAGAGAAGCAATGATGTATCAAAATTCTATTTTCTTTGACTATTGTTTGTCGACTGTCTTTTAAATTTGATTTTGAGTCATGTTACTAGTTTCCTCAAGGATGTCCCATGAAGGATTTAGAGGAGCAATGACGTCTCATGACCTATCTTTTACTTTGTTTGCTATTTGTGGTTTGTCCTGACAAAAAGACTAGGGCAACTTGTGCCCTTAGTATGAGTTAATGACAATCCTTGTCTGCGACTGTCTGTTATTGGAAAATAGATGACCTTGCACACCTTGATTTATGTCATATCATGGTGTTTTTCTCCATTTGTATTAGTCTTTCCCAATGATGATAAAGTTCAAATACCTTTTGTGATACAGCAAAATATCAAAAATTGTGAATACTAACATCTATCTCCTGTCTTTCGTTCTTTCTTGATCTTTCTTTTGCACTAACAGTTCTTCTTTCTTGCATTATGATGGAGTCCTGTGACACAAAACATTATACATCATCCTGCATCAACGTACATGTTAGAAAAATACATACATATAGGCATATTTCATATCTAGATCATCATGGCATAATAAACATTCATCATCAAATAATACATATCATAAGCATTCCATGTACAAAGCAACTATAAATACATGCATCACATTACATTTGTATAGCATCACATGTAGCCGGCATCATACATATAAGATCATATTGCATCATATAATTTATAAATTGCATACATCACATAGCATCAACATTATCTCATTAGTTGCATAAACATCATAAGATACATATACTTATCCATCACATAGGAATATAATATAAACATCACATGTATAAATAAAGACTGCATAATCAATACATAGAAATGCATATCATGAGAATCGCCACCAAAATCATATATATATATATATATATATATCTCGCTCAACTGTGTCACATCACAATGTCATAATGTATCAATAATACATGGAAGCCTACAAGCTATAAGATCAAAATACAATGTCTTGATGCATCTCAAGAAGTACCCCTATCCTGAACTGCCACTGCTATCATGCCTAGAGTGTGTGGAGGAATGATGATGGGAACCCGATGACCTGTGAGCTAAGGGAGGTTTGTCATATGGACCTGCTCTGTGTGGCTGCTCCATCCCCTCTATGCTAACTGTCCTACTATGGGTCCTAGTCTGGGACCTGCTACTGTGTGCCTCTAAGAAACTGGGAGCCCGTCTCTCTGGTGGAACCTCTGCCTCATACAGATCCTGATAGTATCTCTCCCTCTCCCCAGCTCTAACTAGCTCTTTGGAAAAAGTGGTTGATGGTCCCGTGCACAATGCCCTGAGCTCTGTAAATCTCTGCTCAGTGTCCTATCTCTAAGCTATGGCCTGATCCTTATCCATCACTGCTTTGTCCCTCTCCATCTAATATGCATCCCTCTCAGCCATCAGAACTCTCATCTACTCCTCCAAGGATGCAACCTGAGCACGCAATGTATCTGTGTCTGGATCCTCTGCCCCTGTCTCATCCTGTATGTCCCTCACTCTACCATCCTCCTCCTCATCTAGCTCCTCTAGGATCTGATCCTGAATCTCTCTCTCATGATCATCTCCCTCATCATCCTCTTGGTAGGCACCCAACAAACCTAGAGCATCAATCTCTTCCACCTCTCTACCTGCCTCCTCAGTACCTATCTCCTCCTCTACCGAGATGTCTGGAATAGCTACCTCTGTAGGATACACCTCCTCTCCACCTTTCGCAATATCCTCCTCTCCACCTCTCACAATATCCTCCCCTCCTCTCCCAACATTTGGCATGGCCACATCCTCCTCTCCTCGTCCCTCCTCACGAATCGATGACAATGGTGGCCCTCGTCCCCTCTGACCACGTCTCCCTCTCCTACCTCCATGCCATCCACCTCGGCCATCATCTCCTCCATCACCACGGCCTCCTCTACCTCCCCGACCTCTACCTCTGCCGCGCCTGCCTCGTGGACCTATCCCTCACTGCTCTACTAATGCTGGCTACTCTGGATCTGTCAAGGGGATCGGCCTGTGAACTACCCACCACTAGTCATACTCCATTGTGGTCCTTGGGTCTACTGGACCATCTCTCCATCCCCATGGAACTACTTGTAATGCATCGATGTCTACCTCTATTGTGGCCACTAGAATCTCTAGACCCCATAGCAGGACCTCTCGTGAGGATCTCGCAAACTCTGCCCGTCCTCTAGGCACATCCTGCACCTCTCCAAACTGCCGCAGGACACGATCTGGTAGCTGATGCTCTACAATGTGGACGTGTGACACTATCCATCCAACCAAGAACTGTGCCTATCTGCAAAATGGAAAATGCTCATCCTCATCTGACCACTCATCACACCCCAGGTATGGTCTCCATTTAAACTGTTGCATAGTGTCTATGGCATGTTTGAAGTAACTTGTATCTCCTATGTGGTGCTGAGTGTTCACCCCCGCATAACAGAAGGCATAGGGAGCTCCATGTGGAAGGTCAACTGTCACAGGTGGCTGGAAAATGGCAATGTGCTCCCACGCCCATACCATCAGGAGCGTGGTACCACAACTCATCGACTGTGCCTCTCGATAGGCAATATCATGCAGATGAAAATATAACATCCTGAGCACATAGGAACCCCAAACATATACCACTCGATGCTCGAGCATGCCTACTAGCATCTCCCCCCACCCCACAGGAAAATCATGACCTCGGCAATCAGGAAGTACTATCCGGCCTATCAATGTACACAATAGACAGTCTAACTGTCTATACCTCTGGGCCAACACACGCCACCTAATCTCATAATTATCAAATCCTAACTACCTAAT